>CM077150.1:11600417-11723847 GCA_039583875.1 Platanthera guangdongensis | reverse complement strand
ACATGTACAAGGCATATTTTCAAAAAGAACAAAACATTATGAAAAATGCGGTGCGAATAGCTAAAACTGTGGTGCGGATAGCAGCGCCCATTATTTATTCACTCCTCAAATTTTGTGCCTAGTTTTTCATTAATTGATCATTGGGCCAATACTTTATTTTTGTTGATATATTTCATATATCTTCCTTTTTAGCTGTATATTAAATATATATTTAAAACGCTAGATTTAAATATTCTTCTTTATTAGTCACCATCACAGTAAAATTGTTTAATAAACTATATTTGACATGACTGATGTATTTTCATGGATTTGTATCGTCTGATTTGTAGTTGATAAATTTGGGGAATTGTTATATATAGACCAACTGCGATTATATACAAATCAGGAGAAATTTAAAATTGTTATGTGTAGCCAGAATTCTTATATCCAAACCAGGAGAAATTTAAAAATTATTATGGGTAGCTTGGGCTGAGTGATAACTTTTGTAATATTGGGAACCCTTATTTGTAATATTGGAAACTCTTATTTTTTTAAAAAAAAACATAAATTAGTATTTGTCACGGAACTGTGGCAAATAGTTTTAAAAAAATGATGAGTTCACTTTTAACCAGAGTTTCATACCGTGGCTAATAGTTGGCTTATTTGCCATGACAGTTTTTTACCATGGCTAATAATATTTGCTACGGCCAATCCGTGACTTAAACTTTTTAGCCACGCCGACTTTAGCCACGGATTTTTCTAGACCGTGGCTAAAGCTTTTTAGCAACAGTTTTGGACTTTTTGCCAGGGCAATTTGCTCTGGCCAAAAGTTTATTTTCTAGTAGTGTTGCTCCAGGCTTCTTCTTTGACTTTGGGAGCCCACTCCAACAGTCTCGGGCATAGTGTCACTGCTTGCCACAATTATAGCAAGTACTAGGCCTCGCACTGTTGTAACTCCAGACACACCCGATGGTGTGGCTGGACCCAAAGTCCGAGCCTTCTTGTTCCACTAACGAAACCCAGACTTTGACGAGCTCAGAATCTTAAATTCCGACTTCTTCGAGCTTGAGTCCTTCTTCTCTTGAACTCTCTTCATATCCTTCTCCAGAGATCGGGCAGTATTGATCAGAGTTAGGAATCCATGCGCCATCGGCCCAGAGAGCAGTAGCCTTAGGTTATCACACAGACCCTCGTAAAACCGGTGGGTCTTACGCTCCTCGTCAGCAAAAGTAACGCTAGCATAACGACCCAACCTCATGAACTTGTGTAGATACTCATCAACGCTACTATCACCCTGCGTTAGTATCTGGAACTGATTCTCCATGTCGATTCTCTACGTCAAGGGGTGGTATCTAGCCAGGAATAACCTCAAGAACTCGTCCATCAAAATATCGGTGAGTTGTCTTCCGACCAAGAGGTGCAGTTCCAGCTCTTCCCACCACAGTCGCGCCTCTCCATCCAACATGAAAGTGGCTATGGTTGACTTCTGTCATTCCTCTATTTCAGTCGCTGACATGACTCTCTTAACACGAGAGAGCCAATCCTCGGCCTGGGTTGGGGTTCCAGTCCCCGTAAATACTGGAGGATTGAAGCTCATCACATGTTTGAGCTGTCTTTCTGTCGCTCTTCTCGGCGCCACAGGTTCTGCAGCCACTCTTTCCACCACACCAGGATCTGCCGCACGAAGCGGCACCTGGTCCACATCAGGGGTAGGAGGTTGTGCTTTCCTCCCTGACTGGGCATTTATCATCGTAAACACCGTCTCAACAACAAGTCTTATCATCTCTGCCGAAGGAGGTGTTGCAGGCGCATCATTGGATGCACTACTTTCCTTAGAGTGCGGACATTCTGACTGTCCAGCACCACTTCTTGTCATCTATTATTGCAGGACACACTAATAAGTAACCAAACAAAATTGCAGAAACCAATCATAGGAACACGCAGATTCCTTAAACATGTGTATGTTCCATTCCCAAGTGGACATTCATGGGTTCTTTTCATGTTATAACGATGACGCACATGACTGTGCTCACCACCCCTTAAAAAGAATTCTTCCATGAATTCTCCTGAGAAAGATCAAAATCGTAGTCTGATACCAAATTATAACACCCCCATCTGTCACATGAGATATAACAGAAGGTCGGGTCGGGGCCCCACGTCATATTCCACGGACAGTCAGCGAAGTTATATATTAATACCAAAATACTATTACAAAATTTCGAGAACAAACACAGAGCATTCTAGCGGAAGCTTTTAAACATGATATAAGAACACATCACAGAACATGAATGTCCACTATAACCCAAGGCAAAAATGAAATACCAAATACACAAAGAGTCTTGGCCTTAAGGCCTTACAACATTCATTTTAATAAAAGTGTTTTACATACTTCAGCACCCACACCGGCTATACATGAAAACAAATAAAAGTAAACACTAGCTCTGGCCTTCGAGGGCCAGCACAGTATCAAGGGCTTTCGCCCGCTACTTGCCACTTGGCTCACCTATTCCTGCAAGGACAATCCACCGAGCGGTGGCAAAATAAAGCAACGGTTAGCTAAAGCTGACCAAATTATAACGACCCCGCCCCTTACTCGGGGAGGCGGAGCTCCTTCCCTGCAAATTATTAGCAAAACCAAATGTAATGCCCCGAAAGTTGTGTGCGAGTCGGTCGCGAAAAAAAAAGAGTTTTTGGTGCCTGTAGGGGTACACGGCCTAGGACACGGGCGTGTCCAAGGCCGTGTCTGGCTGGTGATTTTTTTTGGCCGTTTTCAACCCGAGAAGGACATGGCCAGAAACACGGCCGGATGACACGGGCGTGTGCCAACCCGTGTCCCTACCCGTGTCCTGATGGGTCGTGTCCGTTGCCGTGGCGGCTATGCGTGACACACCCACGAACACGGGCGTGTCGAGGAACCCGACACGGGCGTGTCAGGTCAGACACGGGCGTGTCTTGGCCCGTGTGCGTTTCTCAGTTCGACGATCGTGCCTGGATCGAGGCACACGGCCATGGACACGGCCGTGTGCCAAGCCGTGTGTGGCCCAGGTCTGGGGAATTTTGTGCAGATCCGAGCCGTTCATTTTCTTTAATTAGGATCCGACGGCCCAGATGAAATCCTGCTCTGTTAAGGCCGGGAATAGGGGGTTATTTCCTCATTTTCTCTCCAAAGTTCTCCTTTTCCAAAGTGAGAGAGAAGAGGAAGAAGAAGGAGGTTTCCGGCCGCCGGCGGAGCATCGGAGCACCATTTCGAAATCGGAGAGCGGATCCGTGGAGGGAAGGTCATTGCGAAGAGTTCTAACCGCGTAGTTTTTCCATAGCGCCAAAACGGACTACAAGGGTAACGATTCTCAACTTGAGCGCTTGAAGCTCTTTCTTTCTGCATAGGGAATCCCGCTCCCGCGAGTATGCGGTGAGTGCGTGGTGTTCCTTGGGGTTGACGGGAATAGTCCCCCTTGTGTTGCATATAGAGCCCGGAATCGCAAGTACGGGCATAGGCATTGTGTGTGAAGCCTACCCGGACGTGTTTTGTCTGGATCGGTGATGTTGCATTTGATGTGGTTTTGCCGGAGAAGACTCCGTGCTTTGGATTTTTCGGGTTTCTACGCGGTAGATTGCAGCAGGGATCCTTGGAGGTTAGCTTCAGGGCGCACCCGGAAAATTGAGCGGAAACGTGTTCTGCTAACTTGGCGGTCTGGGAACCGGCCTTGATCATAACTGGGTTATGAGATTGTTTTGGAAAATTTGGGATCCGAGAGAAGCTTGGCCCGCGCAAAGGACTTAAATTGGACATGCGGCGTGAGCAACGGGCAAGTGGAATTGGACCTAGGCTATGTGGTTCGGTGCGAGAGACCGAAGACGGGGACTGGCCGTTGGCATAGTCGGAGCCTTAGACGGTGGTCAGAAAGGCTAAATGCTCACATGTTGTTGCCATCCTGGGGGTGGTGGTGAATGCACTGATGGGTCAGGGTTCACCATGAATGTGCCCTGAGTGCACGGGGTGTTTGGCCGTGCGAGCCTACACCTGTGGCGAATTATAATTGCGCTATATATATATTGTTGGGCTAATGTTATGCAGGGAAAGAGCACCGCCGTCCCGAGTCAGGGGCGGGGTCGTTATAATTTGGTCGGCTTTTAGCTGACCGTTGCTTTATTTGCCACCGTGCGGTGGTATGTGCTTGCAGATGCTGCGGAGCCGAGCGCCAAATAGCGGGCTGGAGCCCATGTTGCTGTGCTGGCCCTAGAAGGCCGTAGAATAGCTGTTTTTTTATATTTATCATGTGTGGCCGGCCTGCGAGCCGATGTATGTAAAACACTCTTTATTAAGTGAACATTTGTAAGGCCATAAGGTCATGTACCCGTTTCTGTGTATTTGGGGTTTCATTCCTTTTGTTGTAGCTGTGGACATTCATATTGATGGATTTAATTTTGGGTTCTTTCAACTTTAAAATCTTCCGCTAGAATGCTCTGTGATTAGGACGAGTAGTCTTATTCGGTTGGTTTGATTATTCATTTAGTATCCCTTCCGACTGTCTGTGGTATATGGCGTCGGGTTCCAGCTGGACCTTCTGTTATATGTCATGCGACAGATGGGGGTGTTACACCAAACATAATAATGAAAGTGTAATTTAAGCACACTTCACCACAGGCGTAGACACGAACGACCATATACCCCGTGCACTCAGGGCACATTCTCGGTGTCCGGACAAAACCCAGGGACGCACCACCATTCCCTAGAAGGCAACAACATGAGCATTTTGGTAGTCTTTACGGCCTGCGCATGGCCCAAGACCCGTAACTATATCTGTGACAGGTAACACTACCCACGGACGCACCACATAGCTACTAGATAGGTTCAGCCCTTTCCCGTTGCTCACATCGCCAGGAAAAATCTACTACGACGCGGGTCGGCCTCCCCAGTCCCATTTCTCCAATCTTTACATAACCCCGTTATGTTACACAAGTGGCTCCCAGGCCACCAAGCTGGGCTCTCAAAGCAATCAACATCAAAACTCAGGCCCCAGGTGTCTCCACGACATAGACCACAATCGCTGGCCCTAGGTGTCTCCACGGCACAGGCCACAATCACTGGCCCCAAGTGTCTCCACGACACAGTCCACAATCACTGGCCCCAAGGAGCTACCGCATGCGGTATCAGTACCGCCGCACGCTATTTGGCAGAAATGTGATTCTGCACAATTTTCTTGGTGCTCCTTGGGGTTAGTCCCCAAGGTACCCCGCTACAATCCACCGTATAGAAACCCGAAAAACAAACATCATGGAGTCTTCTCCGGCCAATACAAGTATAATGAAACATCACCAATCTAGACCAACCTGTCCAGATGAGCTTCACACAGCATGCCTATGTTTGTACTTCGATTCCGAACTCTATATGTAAAAACTACGGGGATATACCATATCTACCTGAAGGAAAACCCACACTCACTGCACACTTGCGGGGGGGGGGGGGGGGGGGGAGGGGGTCCTATGCAAAAGGAAGAGGACTTCATATGTCCAAGTTGAGAATCGTTACCCTTTGCGTTCTCTTTGGTGCCATGTCAAAAATATAGACAGATGAAAACGATCGCAACGATCTTTCCTCCTCAGATTCGGACTCGGCTCGCGAATCAGAGCTTCGAAACTCCAACGGTGGTGAGAACTTCCTTCCGGTACGTAGCAACTCCTCCAGGAATATTAGGCCAGTACTCCTCTCCAAAAGAAATGAAGTGAAAACGGCCAAAGAAGGACTATATACCAAGCTACCACAGCGCGACAACTAGCTACCGCCATGCGGTTGCTTAATTCAATGCCTCATTTCGAGTGAAACCTCCCAAACCCTCCAATTAGAGGCTGACATGTGGCCACGTTGTTTCGAGATCGCTACCGCCGCGCGATAGGACGCTAATGCTGAGCGATAGAGAGCGTCAGTTACGACTACCATCGCCACTTGCTAACCTTTATCGCCGCGCGGTAAGATCCCGAGAGCCATATCAATTAAATTGACCTAGCTATCGCCTATGGTAACACTATCGCCGGATGATAGCTTCCCGAGGGGTCTGCCAAATTAATTCCCCTGCTACTGCCACGCGGTAACCACTTTTTCGAGAGCTCGACATTTTCTCGAGAAGTCAACGTGCTCGACGAAATCCTGGAGCTATCATCGCGCGGTAACAGTTACCGCCGAGCGGTAACTCCCAGATAAGCATCTTCGGAAATTTGGGGCATTACAGGGTGCGTAGCATCTGGAAGCGTAAGTGGCCTGGATGACGTTGGTTATCAAATTAATGGGGCGAGGTGAAGTCATACCCGTATCGTGATAGTGTGATTCTGATAATTTGAGCACGGGAAATGCTGATCTGAACCCGTCCCTTACTAGTTGGTGAAGAGGTAGCCTTTCAGTGCATCATCTGATCTTGGGAGAGTCCGTAAGACATGGTGACATTGACGGTAAAAGCTTAATGTTGAACCAGCAAGTCTGAGACTGTGGATGGTGGTGGGACAGAGAATCCAGTACACCGATAATGTGCCCTGAGTGCACGGGGAATGTGGTCGTGTGTGCCAATGCCTGTGGTGTTTGATATATATATATACTTCCATTCTGCTTGCTTGTAGGGAAGGAGCACCACCGCCCCGAGAGAGGGGTGAGGTCGTTATAAATTTGCCAGCTAAAACTGATTATTGCTTTGTTTGTCACGTCTTCGTGGACTGTACTTGTGCAGATGTTGGAGAGCCGAGCTAGAAGTAGCGGGTTATTGCCCTTTTGCTATGCTGACTGGCCCTTGAAGGCACAAGTGCTTGTTTATAGATTTTCTTTCGTGTGTTGCCGACATGCGTGCCGATGTATGAAAAATATTTGTTTATGTAAACAGTTGTAAGGCCTTAAGGCCAAAACTGTTTGTGTATATGCCATTCATATGATTTCGTTAGTGAACATTCCTGGTTGTGGGTTCTTCTTATTTAAAAGCTTCTGTTAGAATGTAATTCTGAGTTAGGATATGTGGATGTTTTGGTTTCAAAGCGTAACTCAACTTACTGTCCGTGGAATATGTCGCCTGGTCCCGGCTGGACCTTCTGTTATATTCTTCGTGACGGATGATGATGTTATAATTTGGTATCAACTTATGGTGTCAGTCTTTCTTATTCGAATTCATGGTCGAATTCTTTTAAGGGGATGGTGAACACATGTATGTGTGTTACCGTTAAAACGTGAAAAAACCCATGAATGTCCACTTAAAATTGAAAATACACATGTTTGTGGAACCTACGTGTTCCTGTAATTGCTATTTTGCAATATGACTAGTCGTTTAATTGTGTGTTTCATAATTATATGTGACTAGGAGAGGTGCGAGGCAGTCATAATCCTATACTTTATGGTAAGAGATGCACCTATGAATATGCCTACAGTCCCTCTTTCTGAGGAAACTGTTCAGTTGATTGCTGAAGCTATGTACGCCATCATCACTAATCAACCTGGTAGGCTTGTATAGCCTCCTGCCTCGGTGGTGGTGATACACCCAAAATAAATTTATGTATTATATGCAAGTGCACATACTAGATCAAGTAATATATAGCGAGTTAAGATCGTTCCTACGTAAAAGTGATTAATTTAGCGGTCGTAAGTACTATTTCTATCTTTTCTTTAAATTCAAACGGATTGATTTACAATGAATTTTTAATGATGAAAAATTAAAAGAAAAATAATAATAAAACTAAACAACGCTAACTTAAAAATACTTTTATCAAGTTGGGGAAATAGACTTGTACGTTAATTTCCTTTGTCTATTGTGATGAGTTTTTAAACTGAACCTTCATGAAATGTTTGATTATTATCATGCAATGATTTGAAAGTGGACGTCACCATCTCTCGATCTCTGAAATCTGTTTACCCTCATTCCCCTAGTTATCTCTAACTTAGGTAGAAAAATGATAACATGAAACACACAAATTAATGTTGCTAGCACAAGATGAAATCTCTTTCTCTGTTTATGCTATATTGAAATTTATGTTACACTTACGTCACTTCTCTCTCGAATCTTGCAGCATAGTATAAAGATGAAATTTGGCTAAAGATTTACGCAACTTCTCTCTCCAATCTTGTCGCGCAAAAGAAATGATTCAACTCTAAAATAACGTAACTTATCTCTCGAATCTTATCATGCAATTTAGAAGAATAATACTTAATCCAAAATTTCCGCACAATGAAAGCATAAATCCAATAAAAATAGTTCTTCAAATAATCATAAAGGAGGAATTGAAATCACAACATCTCAACAAGACACAATACTCTCAATATACAAGACTTAGAGATTTAATTCATACTTGAGTAAAAATCGCACGCAATTAAAAAGATCTTACAAAACATGATGATTAAAATCCAACGTTGTAGGAATTCTTTTCTGGATTTTTGCTCTAGCCATCGACCTTCTTCTTTTCCTCTAGTTGTTCCTTCTCCGAATGATGAAGATTATTATGATGATGAGGATTCACAATTGCTTGACTGCATTTTCACTTCATTCTCCTTTATATTGTTGGTCACCTACTCTTTATCAGTCTCTCAATTTGCTTCAGTCAAAGATCAAAAAAAAGATCATTTTCTATTTATTCGAAATTGGTCTTTTAATGGAAATTTCTTTAAATCAAATTTTGTATAATTTCAAGCTCTTTTAGATGATAATTTTGTTCATTTATTGATTGCCAATACTGAGCAAAGGTTCTACATTTTTGGATTTGAAATGGGCACAATTTGAATTTTAAATTTTAAAATTCGGATCCAGACTTATTGCAACAACTAAAAGAGATTGTTTCGACAACCTACTCAGGCCAGAATATAAGTCTAGCTTTACTTTTCTAGTTCGATATCTTCTATTTCTCTCAAAACTTTTCATCTTCCCCACTCTATTTTCTTTCTACTCTTTCTCTCTGTTCTTTCTTATAATCCTTGTAGGTATCTGAATGATACTCACAATCAAACATTCACAATGATGATTTGAAATAAAACAATACATATAAAACACCTAAAAATATTTCATGGTGTGTTAAAAAATATTTCCGGCCAAATTTTTTGTACGCGTAACATATCTAAAGGTACGTACGCGTACCATATTTTAGGTCAAAATACAATCATTTTTAAAAAATAAATCACAAAATATTAATATATGCAGTTTATGGTCATTTTTTAAGATCTCATATGTATGTGTTTGAGAAAAAAGTACAAAATTATTTTATATGCAAAAGTATAATTGTAATTTCAGGCAAAATTACAGCTCTAATTTACAGTATAAAATCATTTTATAGTCATAAAATGACGTTACAATTGTAAATTTACATACCAAAAAAATCTCACACCTACACTATCAAACATTACACAAAAAAATTCTTACTTCCCCGGACCCCTGTATTATTAAGGGTGATGTTATATATAAACCGTTTTTGGCTATATAAAAATCATTACTATATATAAACCAATGCAAATATAAATTTGTTATATACAAAGTTAATGGTTATATACAAACCAGCACAAAATAAAAAATATTTTTAAAAAAACCACTTAATAGCACTAGCTCGTGAGATATTAATTTTTTTTCTTACAAAATCAATAGCCCGTATAAATACTTTAAATCTTGCTATAATTGTGAACAATGCTAGAGTAGAAAGAAACATTCTGGTTGCAGGTAAGCATTAGATTGTCAAATTTGGAAAATCTCCATTACACGTCGGCGAGGCGATACCGAAGGGCGGCGAAGGTTGTCACGAGGAACCAAATAGGAGTGATCGGGAGGTGTATGCGGATGAGTATCGAGAGCGAGCGAACCGAATATGAGAGATCACCAACCGGGGGCTGCTTCCACCACCAAGGCTCCAATGTGTGACGAGGACTTTAGCATGATCGTTACAAAAGATATCGGGAGGTGTATGCGGCGGGGTATCGGGAGCGGGCAAACATCTCGTGAGACTTAGGCTAGAAATGAGAAAAATTGATTTTTTTGAGTATTTAAGTTGGTTTGTCTATAGTGTTTTTAAAGAACCCAAAAAACTCTGAAAATTGATTTGTATATAGCCACAAACGGTTTATATATAACATCACTCATTATTAATACGAATTATCAATAAAAATGATGTGGTCCATGAAAATTATTATTATATTATATTGTTTATTTAGTTGTCGGCGGTTGGTGATTTGATTGCTGGTGGGAGTCCGATCGTACTATTCAGAATCACGCACGGATTTTCCCACTTTGTTATTTATTTATTAAAGCGGTCAGAGCGAATAAAAAGATGACAGCTCGATTATCAATCGAAAAAATAAAAAAAAGATAAGTATACGTTGCATCGGACGACGAGCAGATAACTAGCGCTTCTTCCTCAAAATGCTCAGTTTCCACCCGTCCGTCTTGAGAAACACCCCAAAAAGTTTCGTTTGGAGAAGCCACCTCCTCCCTCCATTTCGAACACTCTGTTTCCACCCGAGAGATCGACCCGCCACCGCCGAACCAAATGAAACATAAATAGTTCAAAATATTAACTAATTCGAAATTTTAGTGTACATTAAAGTAGTTAATAATCAAAATTTCTTCCTATTTCTCATTTCTTCGCCTGCACTTTTGTAACCTCAAATTTTGATTGAAAAAAACAAAAGTTAATATTCGTAATTTAGAAAATGTTTAGATAATCGATTCATGCGGTCGTAACCGCTTGACCGGTGAAAATAAGTTCCCCCAAACAAAACCATCATCACATGTTCGGCCATAACTTTTGACCATCAATTATTATCATATGTTGAATGTAAGAATTAAGAAGGAATGAAAAAATGAATGAAAATAATCTTATTTTTTTAATCATTATCAAGGTATCTGAGGAGTTCTACACTTCTACCCTAGGAGGATCACTCCTATTGTCGTCGATCTTCCTCCTCCAATCCGCTCATTCCTAATATCGCATCGATATTATACAATTTTTTTGGAGAAATGATTTTTTGTAATCTGAGAAGGAGATTCAATTTGTGAATACAAGCGGGATCTAGATTGGGCAAACTTAGTGTCTGTTTTATGTAATCCTTATTTTTCTATAGTGGATTTTTGTGTGTCTTGCCCTGTGGCTTTTCCCTCATTGATTTGGAGAGGATTTTTTACGTAAATTTTTTGTGTTCTCTGATTGTGTATTTTTCTTGCTTTCGTCTGCGTTTTTTTTTCTGTATGAACGGTTACGCAAGCGCGGTGGGATATTTGTTTCTCGATAAAGTGGTATCAGAGGGTGGTTATTCTGTGTCTGATTGGACGTTCCTTGTTAGATTTAGGTCGACAGTAGATGACGACATTGGTTCGCTCCCTACCTTCCTAAATTTGGTCTGTGAATTAATCAAATTTGTCTTGGACCGTCGGGCTGTTTGAGAAGATGGAGCATGACACAAGAATGATTTGCATGAATGACAAGAACTGAAGCATTTGGAAGCTGCGGATAAAGGATCTTTTATATTGTAAAGATCACCATACTCCGTTTTTAGGGAGGTCGGCTACCATGCTGGATGACGAAGAGTGAAAAAAGATGGATCAGAAGGTAGTGAGTTTCATTCAGCAATGGCTTGATGATTCTGTCTTCCACCATGTATCCACAGAATCATCAGCTCAAGCTTTATGGAGGAAGCTGGAAGCGCTGCACGAGCGGAAGACAACGTGCAACAAAGCTTTCTTGATTAGGAAGCTTGTGAACTTGAAGTATAAAGAAGGTTCTCAAATGACTGAGCATCTGAACCTCACTCAAAACATCATCAACCAGTTGGAGACCATGAAGATCACCTTGGGGGACGAATTGCAAGCATTGACGGTCCTTAGTTCTTTACCAGAGAGTTGGGAAGCTCTTGTAGTGTCCTTAAGCAATTTGGCGTCGGATGACGTTGTGTCGATGAAGATGGCGACGAGCTGTCTCTTGAACAAGGAGATAAAGGGAAGGATTCTGGAGTCTCTTCATCAGGTGCACTTCTTATGAAGGGAAGAGACAGGTTGATGAAGAAGGAGGGTAACCCACATGCTAACTCTAGAAGCAAGTCCAGGCGGAAGTCCAAGAAAAATATTGAGTGCTATTATTACAAGAAGAATGGTTACTTCAAGAAGGACTGCTTCAAGTTGAAAAGAGATCAGAAGGGGAAGTCAAAGGAGAGTGGAGAATCAAGTGAGGGTGCTGGTGCGGCCTCGATTGCCTAGGATGAGTCACTCCGCTTACATTGCAGTGGGGTTGCTTGTGAGAAGTGTGTTGACACAGATTGGGTAGTGGATGGTAGAGCATCCTACCATTGCACTCCTCACAGAGATTATTTCTACTCATATGCTGCTGGAGATCTTGGCACTATCTGTATGGTAAATGTCGAGGTGTTCAAGATTGTTGGTAGTGGAGACGTCCACTTGGAGACTGATCTGGGAAGGGTTAACATTAAGGATGTCAGACATATTCCTTACTTGAGGATGAAACTCATTTTTATTGGCAGACTGGATGATGGAGGTTTCACAAGCATTGAAGGTGGAGGTTCATGGAGGCTAGTCAAGGGGTCCTTGGTTGTGACCCGGGGTAGTAAGTGATATGGTTTATACCGAGCAAAGGCCAAGATCTGCAGCCTGAATATGAATGCAGTTGAAGACAACTCCATGAAGTTGTTGCATCACAGACTTTGCCACATTAGCGAGAAGAATTTGAAGATCTTGATGAAGAACATGGTTCTTCTAGAGTTATCAGGAGAGCTTCCTGACACATGTGTTCACTGCTTGGCTGGCAAGCATAGAAGAGTTTCCTTCGCACATGCTAAACCGAAGAGGAAGGCGGAGCTGCTGAGCTTGAAACACACTGATGTGTGTGTTCTAATCGAGCCCAATTCTGTGGGCGGAGCAACCTACATTGTCACGTTCATAAACGATCACTCAAGAAAGATATGAGACTATTTCCTGAAGCAGAAGAGTGAAGTCCTGACAAAGTTCATGGAGTTAAGGACGAAGGTGGAGAAGATGATCGGGAAGGTGATCAAGCAGTACGAGCTAACAATGAGGGTGAGTACATTGGAGTCTTTGATGTCTACTACAGAATGCATGACATCGTCCATAAGAGGACATTTCTGAGGACGCAGCAATTGAATTGGTTGGCAGAGAGAATGAACATGATGATTGTGAAAAAGATCAAGTTTATGATCTCTCATTCAGGTACTGGCAAGCAGTTCTGGGTATAGGTCGTATGGATTATTGTGCATTTAATCAATAAGTCCCCCTCAGCACCTTTGGATGGAGATATCCTAGAGCATGTTTGGTCCGATAAGGAGGTGTCTTATGGGCACGTACGAGTGTTTGGTTGTTGGGCACATGTTCATGTCCCCAAGGTGGAGAGATCTAAGCTTGATGAGAAGTTTTGGGAGTGTATCTTGCTCGGGTTCCCATCTAAGGAGATTGGTTATAGACTCTGGGACCCTGAGAGGAAGAGTATAGTTAGAAGTAGAGATGTGGTCTTTGTGGAAGACCAGATTGTTGGTGAGCAGGAGGTTGCTGAGCAACAGGATTCACCGGTTATGGAGTGTTCTGATGTAGTTCCTGAGCCAGAGTATGTTGGTGCTAATGGATGGCATGCCGAGGAGGAAGCTGTAAAGATTCCAGATCAAATGGAGATGCTTGATGGAGGGGGAGCTTTGCTTGTTGATGTTCCACCTATTGTGGAGGTACCCTTCAGGAGATCTGGTAGAGTTTGGAGGCCAAGCACCAGTTATCCACCACAAGACTATGTTTTTCTTACTGATGGTGGAGAGCCCGAGTACTTTAAGGAGGCTCAGAGATCTGAAGGTCGAGTATTTTGGGATACAGTTATAGAGGAGGAGCTAGAGTCGCTCCAGAAGAAAAGGACTTATGAGTTGGTCCGGCTACCAAAGGGGAAGAAAGCTTTGAAGAGCAAGTGGATTTTCTAGCTGAAATCTGATGAACATCTTTTATAGCCTAGGTATAAGACAAGTTTGGTAGTCAAAGGGTTCAGTCAAAAGCATGGTGTGGAATTTGAAGATATATTTTCACCAGTGGTGAAAATGTCCTCTATCAGACTGGTATTGGTTTTGGCTACCTCCAGTGATCTTGAAAATGTCCTCTATCAAGACGACATTCTTGCATGGGGATTTCGAGGAGGAGTTGTACATGGAGCAGCACGAAGGCTTTGAGGTCATGGTCAAGGAGAATTTAGTCCATCGTGTTGAAGTTGGTGACCGGGCGGTCTGGCGGTTTGTCTTGGCGGGTTGAAGACCGCGCGGTCTGGCGGTTTGTCTCAGTCGGCTTGGAGACCGGGCGGTCTGGCGGTCTACCCTGGCAGTCTCTCTTCCTCTCTGGTGGTAGCCGTGCGGTTAGCCCTGCTGTCTAACCGCGCGGCTTGTGCGGTTTGTTTTGTATAGTCCGCTTGTCCTGTAAATTATAGTCCCACATCTCTTATTTGTATTCTCTCTTCTCTCCTCCATTCTATATAAAGGAGGGCATACCTTTGTAATAGATACCTTTTTGAATAATAAAATTTCAATTATTCAAAAGTTTATTCGCTTGTTCTCTACTTTTCACTTCTTTTCGCTACTTTCTAACATGGTATCAGAGGACACGGTCATTTCCTCCTGATTCTGTGCGCCCTCTGTTGTTCGCGACTTGTTTTCTGCGTTCTGCGACTTGATTCGCGGCTTGCACTCTCTTCTATCCGTGCGGCTTGTTTCTGTCCGCCGCCCTGTTCGCGCGGCTTGCTTCTTCTTGGTTCTCTTCTCCTACTACTCTTTGTCGCCGCGACCTGTTTCGTTGTCACCGCGCTCCTTGTTCTTTCTTGCCTCTCCGACTTCCTAGTCGTTGCGGTCTGTCTCTGTCCGCGAGTCTTGTCTCTATACTCGCGGTTTGCTGCTGTGATCTGCCTGACCGTGCGGGTTGTTCCTTTTTCACCCGCATCTTGGTCGCGGTCACCTGCTCTTCTCTTCTCTTCTGTTCGCTCGGCCTTCTCAGTCCGCGCGACCTCTTCCCCGCTGGACCTTTGCCTGCTTTTTAGCCGCTTGCTTCTCCGTCTGCCCGCGCGCCCTGTCCGCGCGGCTTGCCCCTTCTTTTTCGCGACCTTTTTCGCGATCTCCGCCGTGCTCTTCTTCTTGTTGCCTTCTACCCGCTCCTGCTTGCTAGTCGCCTCGACCTCATCTTTGGCCGTGCGACTTGTTCTCCTCTGTTCGCCCGACTTTTTCAGGTCGTGCGACTTCTTTCCCTCTGCTTTGCTCGGCTTCTTGGAAGCGGCCTTCCTAGCCGCCCGACCTTTTTTTCTGGTCGCCCGGCTTGGTTCTCTATTCTCTTCTGCGGCTTGTTCTTCTCGTCGCGGTTTGCTACTCTCTTGCTTCCATGGCTTTCCTCCCCTCCAGCCTGTCCGCCTCCGTGGTTACCTCTTCTGGTAGTGCTCATGCTGTGACTCGAGGACGATGGCTCATCGACTCTGGTGCAACAAATCATATGACAGGCAACCCTCAATGTTTCTCTCTTCTTGACACACAGGCTCAGTTGCCCCCGGTCATTGTTGCTGATGGATCTCCCTCCCCGGTCCATGGGACGGGCATGGTTCAAGTCACTCCATCTCTCTGCTTGGCTGATACCCTCTATGTGCCCCAGTTTCCGTGCAATTTATTATCGGTTACTTCTTTATGCAAACAACTACGGTGTTCTGTCACATTCACCCCTACCTCTTGTGCTTTTCAAGATCCGGACTCCCAACGGACGATTGCTACCGGGACTGAGAGTGGTGGCCTCTACTTCCTCGACAACGTTTCTGCTCTATCCGCTTTCTCCTCCTCCTCTACAGATCTTCTCCAATGGCATCTTCGCCTTGGACATGCTCCTCCCCGCATTCTACGACAGCTCCTGCCGCACCTCCCTTCTCATCATCCTCCTCTAAACTGTGATGCATGTCAACTTGGCAAACATCACCGCTCCTCCTTCCCACCAACGCAAAGTCGGGGCTCTTCCCATCCGTTCGACCTCGTTCACTCTGACATATGGGGTCCCGCTCCTACCCTCACCATCGGTCGGGGCAGTTCCTATTTTGTCACCTTTATTGATGATTTCTCTCGATCTACGTGGGTATATCTTCTCAAAGATCGCTCCGAGTTGTTCTCTGTTTGGACCTCCTTTTATTCGATGGTTCAAACTCAGTTTGCTACGTCTATTAAAATCCTTCGTTCTGACAATGCTAAGGAGTATCTTAGCCACGACTTCTCCTCCTTTTGCACTCGCCATGGTGTTATTCGTCAAACCAGCTGTGTCTACACCTCACAACAAAATGGGGTGGCGGAACGCAAAAACCGTCACCTCCTTGATGTCGCTCGCACTATGATGACTCAAATGCATATTCCTCGCTCCTATTGGGGCTATGCTGTCCTCCTCTCCTGCTATCTCATCAATCGCCTTCCCTCCACCGTTCTCCACGGTGCTACCCCCTTCTCCATTCTTTATCCAGACAAGGATCCCTTTCCTCTTCCTCTCCACATCTTTGGGTGCACCGCTTTTGTGCACTCTCCCGCTGCCACCCGTGATAAACTCTCACCCCGTGCCACCAAATGTGTCTTTCTGGGCTACTCTCCCACTCAGAAAGGCTATTATTGCTTTGACCCTGTTACCCGCAAGCAATTTGTCTCTGCGGATGTCACCTTCTTTGCCAATGCATCTTACTTCTCTCCCGCTTCCTCTTCTCCTCCTCCTGCTCCTACTTCTCATACCAACCCATCCATTCCCTCTGCTCCCACTGAGGTTCCATCCCCTCCACCCACTCCACCGTCTTCCTCATCCTCCTCCTCTCCACCCTCTACTCCGCTTTCTCCCTCCACTCCGCTGCCATCTCTCTCTACTCCCGGGCCAGCTCTCTCCACCACGGATACTCCGGATACTGAGGTACCTGCTGACCTGGATCTCTCGATTGCTCTTCGCAAAGGGGTTCGGGCTTGTACCCACCATCCTCTTGCTGCGGTTGTTTCCTACGATCGCCTTACCCCTGCTCGCCGAGCCTTTGCCCTGGCTATCTCGGCCACTACCACCCCCCGTTCCTACTAGGAGGCCCTTACTATTCCTCACTGGAAAGTTGCCATGGATGAGGAGATTGCTACTCTCACTGAACGGGGTACCTGGACCCTTGTTCCGCCTCCTTTCGGCACCGATGTTGTTGGTTGTCGCTGGGTCTTCGTGGTGAAGTTTCTCCCGGATGGCAGTGTGGATCGTTATAAGGCTCGCCTGGTTGCCAAGGGTTTTACCCAAACTTATGGGGTTGATTACTTTGACACTTTCTCGCCCGTGGCTCGCCTCAGCACTATTCGGGTTCTTCTCTCTGTAGCTGTCAACAGGGATTGGCCCATCTCGCAGCTCGATGTTAAGAATGCCTTCCTCTATGGAGATCTGCAGGAAGCTGTTTACATGGAGCAACCTCCTGGGTATGTTGCTCAGGGGGAGACACGGGTATGCCGGCTAAAGAAGGCTATCTATGACCTCAAGCAGAGTCCTCGTGCCTGGTTTGACAAGTTCAGTGGCATTGTTGCGGCCATTGGTTTTACACGAAGCTCAGCAGATCACTCCTTGTTTGTTCGGAAAACCGCCTCTGGTCTTGTTGTTCTTGCGGTTTATGTTGATGACATTCTTCTTACTGGCGATGACCAGGATGGGATACTGATGACCAAGAAACACCTTCGTCAACATCTGGTTACAAAGGATATGGGCTCCCCGAAATATTTTCTGGGGATTGAAATCTCTAGAAAGCCCAACTCCATGGTCCTTTCACAACGGAAGTATGTTCTTGATCTTTTAAAGGATGCAGGACTCACTGGTGCTAAACCTGCACGTTGTCCTATGGCTGCTGGAGAAGACAAAACTTGGACAGATGACTCACCTCTTCTCTCTGATCCTACGAGATACCGGCGTCTGGTGGGCAAGCTCATATATCTCACGGTTACCAGACCCGACATCTCCTATGTTGTTGGCAAGGTGAGCCAGTTTATGCAAGCTCCGAGGGAGTGTCATCTACAATCTGCTCTGAGGATATTAGAGTATATTAAAGCTGCTCCAGAGAAAGGACTCCTATTTCAGAAGAATGGTCACCTAAGGGTTGAAGCTTACTCTGATTCAAGCTATGCGGATGACAAAGGGGACCGCAAATCGACTTCAGGTTTCTGCACATTTGTTGGAGGCAATCTTGTGAGTTGGAAAAGCAAGAAACAGTCTGTCGTTTCCAGGTCTAGTGCAGAGGCGGAATATCGTAGCATGGCATCGACTACATGTGAGTTGAAGTGGTTGCGGGCTCTCATGCTTGACTTAGGAGAGGTTTACAACTATCCTCTTCCTATGTTCTGTGACAATAAGGCCGCGATACACATTTCCAAAAATCCGGTCTTTCATGAGAGAACAAAACACATAGAAGTCGACTGTCATTTTATTCGAGAAGAAATATTGAAGAAACAGATTTGCACTCCATTTGTCACGTCCGACAACGAGTTGGCAGATGTCTTCACCAAGCCGGTGTCTGCTTTCTTTTTCCACATCTGCGACAAGCTGGGCATGATCGATATATATGCTCCAGCTTGAGGGGGAGTGTTGAAGTTGGTGACCGGGCGGTCTGGCGGTTTGTCTTGGCGGGTTGAAGACCGCGCGGTCTGGCGGTTTGTCTCAGTCGGCTTGGAGACCGGGCGGTCTGGCGGTCTACCCTGGCAGTCTCTCTTCCTCTCTGGTGGTAGCCGTGCGGTTAGCCCTGCTGTCTAACCGCGCGGCTTGTGCGGTTTGTTTTGTATAGTCCGCTTGTCCTGTAAATTATAGTCCCACATCTCTTATTTGTATTCTCTCTTCTCTCCTCCATTCTATATAAAGGAGGGCATACCTTTGTAATAGATACCTTTTTTGAATAATAAAATTTCAATTATTCAAAAGTTTATTCGCTTGTTCTCTACTTTTCACTTCTTTTCGCTACTTTCTAACACATCGACTCAGGAAAAGTCTTTATGGGTTGAAGCAGACACCCAGACAATGGTACAAGAAGTTTGATTCCTTTATGTTGAAGAACAAGTTCCATAGGACCATGACTGATTACTGTGTTTATGTGAAGAGGACTGAGAAGACTCTTACTATTTTGTTACTCCATGTGGATGATATGCTGATTGTCGGTGATGACAAGTCGAGCATTACTGAGCTGAAGAAAGAGCTTAGTTAGTCCTTTGAGATGAAGGACTTTGGACCAGCAAAAAAGATCCTGAGGATGAACATCACCAAAGACAGGAGTGCATGTCAACTGTGGCTATCTCAGGTTGAGTATGTAGAGAAAGTGCTAAAGCGATTCATGATGGAGAAGGATAAGTCTATAGCTACTCCGTTGGGTGGACACTTCAAGTTATCATGCACTAAGTGTCCTTTGTCTAAGAAGGAAGTGGAGGAAATGAGCCAAGTCCTCTACGGATCTATAGTGGGGATAGTGGGGAGTCTGATGTATGTTATGGTCTGTACAAGGCCATACATAGCTCATGCAGTTGTGGAAGTGCGCAGATACTTGTCAAACCCGGGGAGGATTCACTAAGATGCTGTGAAGTGGATACTCTGATTTCTCAGAGGTACCTCAGGCTTCTATTTGCAGTATGGTGGAGGGTGTCTGACCCTTGTTTTGTACTCTGATTTGGACATGTCTGGAGATGTTGACTCTAGGAGATCCACTTCGGGTTTGCTGTTACTTATACCAGGGAGCAGTGTCATGATAGTCAAGGTTGCAGAAGTGTGTGACACTATCTATTATGGAAGTAGAATATATCGCTCTGATAGAGGCATCAAATGGGATCTTGTAGATGAAGAAGTTCATGCTTGAACTTGGACTTCAGTAAGAGGTGTTTACTGTTTATAGTTATAGTCAAAGCGACATTTTTTGGGCCAAGAACCCTACCTACCACTCCAAGACAAAGCAAATTGATGTGACGTATCACCAGATTCAAGATGCTGTCGAGGAGAAGCTACTAAAGGTGAAGAAGGTCCACACAAATGAAAATCCTTCGGACATGATGACGAAGGTCGTGCAAAGAGATAAGCACGAGTTCTGCCAGTCACGGATCGACATGTTGACTATCTGAAGATGTCAGGTATGTGAACTCATCTTTATGGTTTGAAGGGGGAGTTTGTTGGGGTCCAGCCCCTAAAGAGTCGATGGACTTAGAATAAATCAGACCAGGTCTGGAGTTGTGCTGGAAGAAGAATTTGAGTTGTATCTAGGCGTCGAGTAGAGCAGGTACCAGCCGGGCGTCGAGTCTAGTAGCTGGTTTCCAGTGGAGTCAAGTGCAGCAGCTGGCGTCGAGTGTAATAGCTGGCATCGAGTGGCGTCGAGTGAGCTGCTAGGTGTCGAGTGAAGGATGTCAGGCGTCGAGTGAGCTGTTAGGCGTTGAGTGAAGGATGACAGGCGTCGTGGGCGTCGAGTGAGCTTCTAGCCGTCGAGTGCAGCTGCTAGGTGTCAAGTGTGTGTTGACGAAAACGGTTCTGTGAAATCACAGATTTCTCTGTTGTCTGATGGTTAGGGCTTGATTTAAGGGCTGATATAGTCTCGCACTTCGTCGTAAATAGGCCACGACTTATTCCAGAACATAACAACAGTTATTTTTCGGCCTTCAGAAAGAAGATCGTGCTCTTGGGTTCTGAAGGTGTTCGGTTTTCGCCATTGCTGCTATCAGAGTTCTTCATGAAAAAGAACATAAGATTCGTAGATTGGTGTCTTGATCTTTGTTGTAATTATATTTTTTGCTCTCTTTCTTGTCTTTGTTTTCCCTTGGGGTTTGAAAAAAGATTATTAGAGTTTGTAATCTTTTCTTGGAGAAATGATTTTTTGTAATCCGAGAAGGGAATTCAATTTGTGAATCCAAGGGCGATCTAGGTTGGGCAAATCTAGCGTCTATTTTTTGTAATTCTTATTTTTCTATAGTGGATTTCTGTGTGCCTCGCTCCGTGGTTTTTCCCTTATGGATTTGGAGAGGGTTTTCACGTAAAATTTTTGTGTTCTCTGATTGTGTATTTTCTAGTTTTCGCCTGCATAATTTTTTTTCTGTGCCTGATTACGCAAGCGCAGTTGGATAATTGTTTCCCAACAACCCCTATTCCACCTCACTCTCACTTCAACAATTTCAACAAACTTTTCATATGACTACAAAGCAAATATTATATATATCTTTTACAGGAATATTGCACTGAGAAAGAATATGTATTTCTTCCAAAAATGTGATAATAAGCAGAAGGTTGTGAGATCGACAGTTGAACCAGCCCAAGTTACTTGGGTTCTGGTCAGACAGGATCGAGAAGAGCAAGACACGCGTGGACCGGCCACACATTGCACAGATTGTTTGTTCAAGTGTGTGGACTTTGTAGTATATGCCTTTGTGCTACTCTTTTATTTTTAGTAATGCAAATGCAATATTTCAAGAGTGTACCGATCGGACAGTGGTTCCACGCAACAGGAGACTGATCAAGCAAAGCACAGCGGCTCGCTAAACATCCGTAGCAAGGCCGAGTCTCTGTTTGTCGCTCCAGTGGCGGTGATGGATGGTCTTTGATGACATCAATGATTTGTTCCTGCGTGAATCTTGTGCGTCCATTTGTGCCCTAGAAAATGTCCCCCATTTCCAACAATTTTGGCTTGTAGTGAGAATGTTGAACAGTTTTATATATATCAGCATTTTTGTTGCATGTTCAGTGCAATATTAGTTTTATTGTTTTTTCGCAAAAAAAAAATAGAATCTTTAGACCAAAAAAAACAATGAACAGAGCCAGCTAGACACTATTATTATTTTAATTATTAATTAAGTATTTTTATTTAGTGTGCCACGAAGATGGGGAATAATGAATCCAGCGTCCAAAAAAAGCAAGTAAAAATTAATATTAAAATAATAATATTATATAAAAATTGTTAGTTTTGTAGGCGCGTGTCGCGCGAGGTATTATTTAATAGCACGTGCTGCATGTGAGGTTAACCCGGTCAAGTATTATTTACGTCATTTCACCACTTTAAATATTAATTATAATATATATATATATATATCTAAATATATTTATATAAATAAAAAGAATTAAAAAAGCAAAGTGTAATAACAACCAAAATCGAAGCTTCTGCCCACGTGATAAACGCCCACGACCCATCACGCGTTAATTTTCTTTCTTTCCCCACTCATTTATTTTACCAAAATAATTTGATACCTATGCAGCCATGCGTATCTTAGAGAGGTGCGCGAGCAGATCTGTGTGGACCGTATTACGGTCACGTTTTGGTACAGCCGTATTCAAGAAATACGGCCGCATTTTACAGGGAATGATATATTTGTGCTGTTAATTAAAAACCATGTGACAAACTCCTACGACTGAATCTGCTCGCACCCCTTAAAAAATAGATATGTATACGTATCAAAAACAGACACTTTATTTTATCATCATTAGAGTTTACGAACAAATATTTATTTTATTTCAAAAATAAAAAAGCAAACAAAGGCTACGCGGATCTTCGATATTCTGTTTGACACTGTGGTGGCGGTCGTAAATATATGGGTTAAACCCTCATTCGTTGACAAACATCATCCGTTTGAACATAAAAGTGGATGAAGTTCCTTAACCGGACGAATGACAATTTAACCCTCATGTTCATGATCGTCACCACCGTGTCAAACGAAGCCTGAATGCTCGCACTTTACCGTAAAGTGCACCATTTCACTTTACTCTCACCTTACCCATCTTGACCGTTCAACGAGCAAGGCTTGGGCGTAGCTTTAAGCTCCAAACGCTGAAGTTTGCATTGATTTCTCTGGTGGTGGTGGTGGTTGTTCGTCTGACAATGACAAAGGTTCGTTATTGTGCAAACCTTGTGCATTTGTTTACGAATTGCAGTCAAGTTCATATTGATAGGGTAGGCGCTCAAAGTATTCTACAATGCCCATCTAAGTATGGAATGGGGTATATATAGTACTTCCAGCTTAGGGCCAAACCCTAGAGAGACACGAAACCCGTAAACCTATTCGAGTCGGTGTCGACACGTGCGGACATATAATAAATTAACCTAACAATCTCCTCCTATGTCCGCCGTGAACCCAGACTTCGAATAGAGGGTGGTTTGTGCAACGTTCAACCAACTGTGAATCATACACAACCGTGTTCAGCACCTGTTTCAAACAAATTAGACTTAAGCACAGAATAGTATGCACGCATAAGTAAAACAGAAAACTCAGCTGCAACACAGAATAGTCTCAGGTACAACAAGACACAGACCCAAAACGCCTGGTGTCTCAAACAAACAGAGAGCTAATAGTCCAATCAAAACAGTGCATAAAATAAGAGCTAAACAATGCTCTGAGCAGAAGTAGCAAAAGACAAACTACAAATACTCTAAAACTCATCATCCAGAAGATCATCCTGATCTGGATCCCAATCAACCAGTGCTCCTCCTATCCCAGCAACCCCTGCAATTTCAACAGAGAATTTCATTTCAGAATGAATTCTATCCTTTGCAAATTTGCAAATATCTAGTTCTTACAAAAAGAGAACTTAGTATTTCAATATTTTAATTTGGCTGGGAGGACACGTTCACAGAGTATTATAGTTTTACCTCAGAACCTGATATCTGTTTCAACTGAAACGATTTCAGACTTCTGGACACCGCAGCTATATATGTGACCCTATATGGAATGTCACGGTTACTGCCCTTCTAAAGTTAATTGGAACTCATCAAGTTTGGAATGGAACCAATCTCCAGAAGAAGAGACAAGACCAAGTCAGATCGTGTTATCAAGTTTGGAATAACACTCTCCTCCAAGGTAATAGCCGAATCTAGGTGAAGTTGTTAACATCAAGTTTGGAATGAAACAACTTACCAGATCCGAGCTCAGCAACCAAGAGCATCAACGGACCACAACATGCTTGCTTGGCAAAGGAAATCGGAATAATCAAAACTTCCGGACAAAGGCTGAACTGAATCACCTATCGCTGAACTAAGGCCGAACTAGATCGCCTTTAGTCCCATTTCCCCCACAGTTTTGATTAGACGGTCTTTTGGCATTCCTTTCGTCAATGGATCAGCCAGGTTATCCTTTGAACGCACATCGATCAAAGTGATGATTCCTTGTTCTTTCAGATAATTCAACAAGGCATGTCTCAGTCGTACATGTCTCCTCTTAGTATTATAGAGGGTATTCTTAACGACTTGAACTGCTGCTTGATTATCGCAATACAAGCTCAAAGAGTTGACTTGTAACTTAGACAAGGGAATGTCTAGAATCAAGTTCCTGATCCAATCTGCCTCTTCACCGGCCAAGGCTAAGGCAAACAACTCAGCTTCCATAGACGACAATGCTATACAGGTCTGTCTTTTGGATTTCCAAGTAATAGCAGCTCCACCCAAAGTGAATATGTATCCACTGGTGGACTTGCTGTTCCCGACTTCTGAACACCATGACGCATCAGAATGTCCCTCCACAGAAGGTGGGTAACCAGTGTAGCACAGAGCATGATCTTTAGTACCTTTCAGGTACCTCAGCAGCCTATCTAGGGCTTCCCAATGCTCTTTGCCTGGATTACTGGTGAAACGACTCAGCATGCTAACCGAAAAAGCAATGTCTGGTCTAGTACAACTTGTGGCATACATGAGACTACCAATTATTTTGGAATATTTGACTTGATCAATGCTGGTCTCTACGTTAGGACTCAACTTCGCATTATGATCAAATGGCGTCTCTATCGGCCTACAGTTATCATATCCCCAAGTAAAAAGAAGTTGCTCAATATAATGAGCCTGACTAAGAGTAACCCGACCCTTGTCAACTCTAACCTTCATACCTAATAGGGTATCCACAGGACCAAGGTCCTTCATGTCAAAACTTCTGCCAGAGTGGATTTAATATCCCTAACTGCAGCAAGATTAGACCCCAAAATCAACATGTCATCTACATATAAGCATATGATGACTGTTAGATTCGACAATGAGCGATGGTAAAGGCATTTATCTGAGAGACTGGACTGAAATCCGAGGCTCTTTACCACCTGGTCAAAACTTCATGTGCCACATCTTAGGCGCTTGTTTAAGCCCATAGATTGATTTATCTAATTTGCACACTTTATCTTTTAGATCTTTCTGCACATAACCTTCAGGTTGTGCCATGTAGATCTCTTCATCAAGCTCTCCATTTAAGAAGGCTGTTTTCACATCCATCTGATGAACTATAAAGTTCTCGATAGACGCTAAGGCCAGAAGAATCCTGATAGTTGACAGGTGACACACAGGTGAATAAACATCAAAGTAGTCTATTCCCCCCTGTTGTTTATAACCTTTAGCTACGAGACGCGCTTTATACCTGGCTATAGACCCATCACTATGTAGTTTCTTCTTCAACACCCACTTGCATCCTAGGACTTTAGCGCCTTTCGGCAAGTCAACTAGATGCCAAGTATTGTTATGCAACAGCGAGTCCATCTCATCATCAATGGCTTCTGCCCATATCAACGAATCTCTAGATCTCATTGCCTCCTGGTAGGAGAATGGATCATCCTCTAAGTGATAGGTGACGAAATTCTCACCAAAGTTCTTAGGGATTCTCTCTCTTGTAGATGCTCTAAGTGGAGCAGTTTCCACCTCTATAGGTTGGGGAGCAGTGCCAGAAGGGCCAGCTACAGGTTCAACGATAGATTCGGAAATCATATCATTAGACCCAGAAACAGACAAACCATGATCCTTGACAAATTTATCTTCAAAGAATATGGCATCTCTAGACTCTATCACGATATTCGTGGATAGATCGAAAAATCTGTCGGCTGCACTATCTTCTGCACTGCCTAAATAGACGCATGTGGTCGTCCTAGGTCCCACCTTAGGCCTCTTAAGGTCTTGTAATCGCACATATGCTATACAACCCCAGGTCTTTAGAGTATCGTATCTACAAGGATGACCGTGCCACAGCTCATACGGGGTAGCAGTGAGCTGAGAATGAGGCACTCTATTCAGAATGTGATTTTGCAGCACGAACTGCTTCTCCCCAAAAGGAATTAGGCATGCCAGCTGTTAGGAGCATAGAGTTCAACATTTCTGTCAAAGTTCTATTCTTGCGTTCGGCAACACCATTCGACTGGGGTGAGTAAGGAGCTGTGGTTTCAAGAATTATTCCCTCAGAGGCACAAAATTCCTTGAACCCAGAAACAGTATATTCTCCTCCTCGATCACTTCTAAATCTCTTAATTTTCAGGTTCAACTGATTTTCTACACGAGACTTAAAGGTCTTAAACGTCTCAAAGGCTTCGTCTTTCGATTTTAACAGATACACATGACAATATCTTGAAAAATCGTCTATGAATGTAATCAGATAGTTCCTTCCCCCTCTAGTGACGTGGCTACGAAAATCACAGAGGTCTGAATGTATCAACTCAAGAAGTTTCGTGCTCCTAGAAACCGATTTAAATGGCTTTCTAGTGATCTTGGTTTGAGCACACACCTCGCACTTGTCAAATCGAATCGACAGATCTAAGGGAATATTATGACTCTTCGCTAGATCTAGCATTTTCCTATAGTTCACGTGTCCAAGTCTGTTATGTAACAACTTAGGATCAATAAGGTTCGAACTTATTTGGTTAATGCTATCGTTATTTAAGCTAAGTCTATACATTCCGTTGATCAGGTACGCACACCCAAAATAATGTGAATTTACCGTTAAGGTCATTCTACCGTTTTGAGTTGTGAAGGACATCCCAGCCTTATCTAATAGACTCATAGAAATCAAGTTTTTAGTTAAAGATGGAACTACTTTAACATTAAGCAGAAAAAGAGTTTTACCTGATGAGAGGACCAGCTCGGCTGTCCCAGCATGGGTCACCTCGGTCTCTCCTCCATTGCAGTTCTCCACCTTCTCCTGGACCGCCTTGACCTCAGCAAGTAGACCTCTGTCATTCGTCACATGACAGGTAGCACCGCTATCAAGCCACCACTCAGAGGACGAACTGCGGTGACTGCTCCCGATCATAGCCACGAAGGACTTGGGATCTGAAGCATCAGCCAGCATGTTCGCCACATTTTGCGGGGCATCCTCCTTTTTCTTCTTAGGAGCCTTGCACTCAGCCGCCCAGTGTCCCCACTTGCTGCAGTTGTGGCACTTGCCCCTCTTCCTTTTGAAAGAGGGCTTTTTAGGCGCCAACTGTGTAGAGGGTTCACCTTTAGGTGCTGGTGGCTTCCTTCGAGGCTTGCTGGGTCGAGAAACGAAGTTAACAGCCTGCGAGGACTGACTAACTTGTTCCAGGCTCTTACCAGCTATGTTTTGATCCTCGATATGAATGAACCTTTTGAGTTCATCCAAGGCGATCTTTTCCTTCAGTCTGTGCATTTCAGTCTTGAAGGTCAACCACTCAGGAGGTAGCTTGCTAAGTATCAGACAAACAAAGAGATTATCCGAGATATCGGACTTATCGTCCGCCAGCTTGAGACGCAGACTCTCCAGTTCAATTATTTGAGAGGTGATTGACGAGTTTAAGTTAAACTTAGAAGTGAAGAGTCTCTCGCCAAGGAGAGTCCTCGACAACCCCTCTTCCTTCTGGAAGTGCGCATTCAAGCGGTCCCAAATCTCCTTTGCAGTCTTATGACTGCTGTAGGTCAGGGCGAGTCTAGGGTTCAGTGAATTTAGGAGGTAGTCCCTGCAGAAGTCTTCGTCTTTTCTCCACTGAAGTTCGTTCACGTCCTCTTCGGTAGTGGCAAAATCACTCAGGACCGTGTAGAAGATCTCACGTTCCTTCATACCAAGTTGGACGTGCAGCTTCCAAGCGTGGAAGTCGGAAAGATCGAACGACTGAAGCTTGACGATGTCGTAGGAGGTAATCTTCGACATCTCGCTAAAGCTATAATAATAAAAACCAGACAGAAGTCACCTGAATCGCACGGAGACGAGCGCCGATCTTCAGATCCAATCCAGAAAGAATTTGCTTGCACCTCTACGGCTGAGCATAAACACCGGAGACAAATCGAGTACCACAAACTCCACAAAATCAGACCTCCACTATGACTTTCTGAAATCTCACCGCAAACTGATCAGATCTTCCAAGGTTGTATGGTAATCACTGTACATCTGAATTTCAGAAGAAATTCTTGATCTTCCACTGGAAGGTACCAAGATCTGGAGAGTTCTGAACTAATAATTCCAAAAGCAAATTTGGTTCTCACGAGATCTGCGCCTTCAAGTGACTGAGACTTCCCAGGATCTGCAACAAGATCAAATGACCTAGATCTGGAGTTTCAACGATCTTCTTGATAGGAAGTAAAGATCTGAGCAACGATGATTCCTAGACTCGCACCAGACGGCCGGATCTAGAAATTGCACAGCGCGTTGGTGTCGTACACGGGAACGATGGAAGAATCGTGGAATCGCCGAGAGCAACGCGTAGAACACCAGAGCGGAAACCCTAGGCGGAGTACTTTGAGAATGATAGGGTAGGCGCTCAAAGTATTCTACAATGCCCATCTAAGTATGGAATGGGGTATATATAGTACTTCCAGCTTAGGGCCAAACCCTAGAGAGACACGAAACCCGTAAACCTATTCGAGTCGGTGTCGACACGTGCGGACATATAATAAATTAACCTAACACATATTACTCTTAACATCAAATAACTTGTTTGAAAAATGTCTTTTAAATTTTAGATTAGTTTGAATTAGTCCCTGAGCTAACAAAGGTTAAATTTTTAGTATTTTTTGGGTGATTTTGTGCCTACTCGCCGATAACTTGATTGTGTTACAAATTTTACAGAAATAATAAAAGACACTTGTAGAAATGTAGATTACATAACAAAATTAGTGTAAAATAGAGGAATGAATGTTAATTATACTTGTTCAATCAATTTATATGATGAACTTGTTGTCAATGAGATAGTGGTGTGACTTGTGAGTAATTTCAACATATGATGGCTTACATCTTTTGGCCATGCACTGATATTACTAGCAAATGAATTTGGAGGCCAAAAGATTGGCAACATCTCTATTAATAATGACGGATGATGTTACCTAAATATTTTAACTCCTAGAGGTAGAAGAAATATTTAGAAGCCTTAGTACAATGGTCGTGTAAGGATTTGGAGGCAGCACAAAACTTGACCTAAATAGGTGGACATATAGATGAAGACATTATCTTTGAAGATGAGGATGTGAAGACATTATCTTTGAAGATGCGGATGTTATCAATAAGGAGAGAACGAATGGCTACAAAATAAAGAAAATGTATCATCAACAAATGCGTGGAAGGTGCCATATTGAACAACATCGTGGATGCAAAACACATTTGCTTAATTGATTCGATCCCAACGAATGTTTTAATATAGATTATAGAGTCTCTATATATAAACTCCCAAACTATATACCACCTCATACTTTTTTTAACAATTATTTTAATTTGTTTCACTTGTTAGGATAAATCATTTATGTATTCACAAGAACTTTTTCTAGCTAAGGACCCCCAAAAAAACAAACTATGCTTTTATATATATATATATATATATATATCATTTATGCAATTTTTTTCTCCCTCTCTTTTCTCTCTCTTCCCCATCTCTCCCCCTTTCTCCTCCCCTTCTCTCCGCAGCCTTTCTCCTCTCCCATCTCTCCTTTTCTCTCTCCTCTCTCTCCTCTCTCTCTCTCTCTCTCTCTCTCTCTCTCCTCTCTCTCTTCTCTCTCTCCCTCTCTCTCTCTCTCAACTCTCTCCCCTCATCCCATGCTCTCTCTCATGATCCAATGGCTCTTGTTTGATCTATGGTGTGCCTCCAAATACCTATATTGCTTTATATAATAAGATATATATATCATTTATGCAATTTTTTTTCTCCCTCTCTTTTCTCTCTCTTCCCCATCTCTCCCCCTTTTCTCTCCCCTTCTCTCCGCAGCCCCCCCCCTTTCTCCTCTCCCATCTTTCTCCTCTCCCATCCTCCTTTTCTCTCTCCCCTCCTCTCTCTCTCTCCTCCTTCCTTTTCTCTCTCCTCTCTCTCTCTCTCTCTCTCTCTCTCTCTCTCTCTCTCTCTCTCTTTCTCTCTCTCCCTCTCTCTCTCTCTCAACTCTCTCCCCTCATCCCATGCTCTCTCTCATGATCCAATGGCTCTTGTTTGATCTATGGTGTGCCTCCAAATACCTATATTGCTTTATATAATAAGATGAAAACTGAGCTCACTTGATCATCACTGTCAAACTGAATCTCTGAGGTCATATATGCTGTCATGCACTTGCTGATTAAACTCCCGACAACTCTGAAGTAGTCCACACCCAAGCATTCTCTCTTCTTAAGTGATGACATCCTTCAATGGTGGGTTTACCCATCTGTGAGCTGTGATTCACATTGGCTATCAAATATGCCACAATGCCTTCAAAGAAGACTTTCATTACAATTCGGTGGGGTGATTAATGTGTATTAAGTGAAGTTTGAAAAGTAAAATAAATAATAATAATCGTCGCATTAGTTTTGATTTCATACACCTCCACCTGCATGAAGCATCATCTGCACTAAGCATTATCTACATGAAGCAATCTCCGCACGAAGCATCAATTGTACTAAGAACCACATCAAGCCTTAGGCGCCTGTTGAGTTGTCGCAAGTCGACTTCATATTTGCTCTGATTCACATATATAGGGGTGTTGACGCACCCGAATCACATAAGTTGCCTCGCCGAACCTGAGTAACAAAAGGTCAATCCACTTCACCACCACGACCATCAACTATGTCATCCATAAAAATCGTTAGAATACCACATAGCAAGCACTATGGTCTTCCTTAGTTGGTACAAACCACCGAACATCACAACTTTCATGAGCACGACCCACATGTGTGTCACCATTCTGATTCCTTCTCTTGCCTCAAAGATGCAGTCACCTGAGTCCAAAATCTTGGGTACCAAATTTACCATCTCAAGCCTGCACACCACCCCTATCATGCTTTTGTATGCCCACTGTCCATATCCCTGTGAAGTTACAACCCAAGTCATCGCCTAAATAGACCAACTCGGACATCGCCTTTAGAGAATTAATCATTAATGCATCTAAGTATATGTGATGTGATGCAACAGAATCCAAAATTCAATCATTGTCAGAGTCATCGTGACTCAATGATGACATAAAACATTCATTGTCTACTCTCAGATCTAGCGTCATCATGCCTACATCCTAGATGTCTCCAACAACCTAGCGTAATCACGCCTTTGTGAATGTTGCAAGCAATTGCTCCTGATGTGACCGCATTGTTTACAGAACTAACAATATCACCCTTCTTCTACGTAGACTGAGCTAGTGCGCATCTCAATCCACTGTCGAACACTCTCCTCCACCTTCGCACCAACCACATACAATTGATTTAGAAGATCATTGAATATATTAAAGTGCTCATGTATGCAGGTTGACACTCATGCATATTCAACATCTATAGTTGTTGTTTCAACAACAACAAACTCGCAGTCAATGACTTTGCCAAATACAATCTCTAAAGTTTTTTCAAATTTAGATTGCTTTGATGGTAGTATTGAAGTGCATCTTGTCGTCAACACGTACACATTCTGGTGGTGCAAATGACACACTCATCCAAGTATATAAAATCTTTCATCCTTTACTTTAGCGGTCAATATATTTCCTCAAATGTCCAATCATTCACCAACAAATCCTCGCTCTGAAACCACTTGATTGGATTTCCGATAACGGAAGCGCAAAACCCCAGCGTAAATATATGTTCACAAGATAACACACATTTCACACAATTTTATTAGTATAATAAATGAATCAGAATCGAATTAAAAGATAAAAGTCCGAAAAATATAATGCGGGAGAACTTGAAACTATAAGAATCCTCAAAAGGATACTATAAACTTGGTTGTAATCTATAAATGGCATCACATGCTTCATACCAGAATGAATATTTATTCTTGTTAGACGACCAATCACCACATGAGAAATCGACACCACTTTCTCATTCAAAACTCGAACCTCTTGTTAAGCCATGCACGTCGAAAATCAAGCCCGCTTGAACACCATTGACCAACTGCACCTGACGAGAACAAAGTGCTTACTGTAAATTTTTGCATGAACCCCCCCCCCCCCCCCCCCCCCCCCCCCCAAAGACAAATTTACGAGGCCAAACTTGGTTCTGACAAAATCACAAGTAGTAGTTAAGTACAAGAATCAGCACTTCAGAGAGTGATGCACCACCACTCGTTTATAAAATATTTCTAACTGTTTGGTGTTGGACGATGCAAAGCGAATAGAGCGTGGCAGAGAGCTCACTATAGATAACGTATCGAGGGCATGCGAAATGTGCGCGCCGAGCAGGGTATTTGTGCCTTGGAGCTGGACTTGAGTTTTCAACTTCTCATCAAAATCCTTGGCGCTCTCTATTCTTTTCGTTTTCGCTTCCAAATGAAGTCTTCCACGCCTTTTATAGTTTTTCAGGGGGGCACATAGATAACTGCTCTCCCTTGGCAATGGAACGAGCGAATTAGAACACTCGGTTGAGGTCCCTCATATCACCATATTTTGGAATATGACGACCTTACCCCACGGGCAGCCTGAGCAACTTGGGTAGCCGGGTCAAGTTCGGCAGGCGGCCGGCAGCAGCGGGACTGAGTGGTGAGCAAAGACGGGACGTGGACGGGCACTGACAGCAGGCAGCCTGCGTGCGCGCAGTGAAGGAGCACGCATACACGTATTAATGGAGGTGAGCCCGCGCACGCCCAATGGGTACGTGGGAGTGAGCGTTCTACAACTCGGGAGTGCGCGAATTGCGCACAAAGATAGTTTTCACACCCGCCTTGCGGGTACGCGCCCTATGCGGCTTTTGTGACCCTGCTCTTTCGATTGAAGGATGAAACAGACTCAGAATTGCATGGAAAAATATCCACGACTAATCTATGGAGATTGCAAGCTAGTAAAAGAGTCTGATTAAATATTAAGGAATTTTGGGGAACCATCAACTTTGTTTTTCTACACCATGATACCTTTTTTCTATTTTTCACGGCAAATCATAATCTCGAGGGAAATAGTTTTGTGTTAAGCATACAATTATCTCTTAAAACCATGGTCTATAAACACCTAGAAAAATAAAAACATCAAACTTAGCATATTAATATATATTTATTTATTTATTTAAGAAAAGGAATATAAGTACCTACAAAAGAGAATCAATTCATTAGAGAGATATGGGTCAGCAGACCCGATAATGGTGCGATCGTACCCTACGGCGGATTCCCATATCGTTCTAAGTTCCATGACAAGGTAAATAAGATATTCGTTTGATCCTACTCATCCGTTCAAATCATGATTCCTAACATTTTTTTCATTCTCTTTATTTGGAACCGTTTGTTCACAGAAACAAATCAGGGTCGTTCAAATTTTGTTAGGTCTCCTAAATCTATGATAGGACATCTCAAACCTCAATTTTTTTGTAGGATACCCTAAAGCAAGCCCACTTAATCTGGGTGCTACAAAATCAAGACAAAAGCTGTTTAATCAGGCCCGCCATCAAAGTCACCAGAATTACCTTTGAACTCACCAGATAAAGACAAGTCTTTTTATTTGTAGTCGCGCCAAACCTATATATACACGAAATTCAATCTGTGTTCCTCAGTGTGGGACTAATCCCGCCTGAAATTAAAGCAAAAAATTAATCCGAAGCAGGATTTATTATTACGCCTAATTAGGCGGGATTAATCCCGCCTTCCCGCCAAAACCTATGATAATATTAGTATCTATATTCATTTATCTATATAATATTAATATATTAGTATCTACAGTAATAATATTAGATTTATATTTTCTATTAAATTCTCTTTCATATTTTTCTTTTATTATAATTAATTTTTTTCGATGAACTTTCATATCTATAAGCATAAGAATAGATATGAAAAATAAGGATCAAATTCAAGCAGTTGTTCTTGCGATTATTTGGAAATGCAGACAAATGAATGTAGAGAAAAAGGAAGTGCTATTTCATTTTGATGTGCGTCCAATATATATATTCTTATTAGGTATTTTATATATATATATATATATATATTGTCAATTTATCTCAAAGCTTCTTTCATACCCACTATACATAATCCCGCCAAAACAGGCGGGATTACTCCCGCCTGCTTGGGCGGGATTTAGGCTCTGTTTGGGAGGACTTATTTTCATCGGTCAAGCGGTTATGGCCGCATGAATCGGACCGTAGTTATGGTCCGATTCATGCGGTCGTAACCGTTTGACCGGTGAAGATAAGTTCTACCAAACGTAGACTTAATCCCGCCTAAACCGGCGAGATTAATCCCTCCTACGCATGTTTAGGCGGGATTAAATCCCGCTTAGGCCGGGATTAAATCACACCTAAGTAGGCCCGCCCCTTCCCCGAAGGGGACCTCCTCATTGCGGTCGAAGGACGCCGGGGGCGGCGCAGCGCCGGGAGATGGGCAAAGCCCGTCGGGAGGCGGGCGTAGCGCCGGGAGGCGGGCTTCCACCGAGGGCGGACGCAGTTGTGGCGGTGCCCCCCAACTGGTGGGTGGAACTGGCGGGGGAAGTCGGGCCTCGTCCCACCAGTTGTGGCGGTGCCCCCCAGTTTCGGTTCCTCCACGAGCCTGGTGGGTAGAACTGGCGGCGTCAGAGTATTCTCCGGGTGCCTCTTGCCTTGGAACTTCTTGCGCCCCGTCGTAATTTGACAGTGGTGGGTTGACCGGTGCTAGAGGAGGAGCAGTAGGCGCTCCCAGATTCCTGAGTAAAGCAAACATTTCAGTTTTATGCTCATCCATTTATCGAACACGCCCCTTGAGGGTGGTAACAGGCGTGAAAGCGGCCTCAACGGTCAATGGCACGTCCACGAGAGAATGGGAGCGTGATGGTTCAGTGTGTCCTTCTGGGACGGATCCTTCAGTCGTGCGGGTGCTTCTTTTCGCCATTGAAGCGAAGCTTGGATGCTGCAAAGGGGGAGGTCTTGACTTCTGAAGGATGTTGGGAATCGTGTTTCCCACAAACGACGCCAAATTATTGCGGGCAAACTCGGCATCTCAGTCGGACCGGAGTAAATTGGACCGCCTTAGCTCTCGGGACGGTCGAGCTCGCAGACAGTAAGTGAAAAGAGCGAATTGACACAAGATGTTTTACAAGGAAAAATCTCTCAACTAGGTAAAAAATCACGTGACCGGATCTGTGCCGGTAAAAGTCCACTATTTGCTCGCGGCTACAGGGCGCTTGGGGAATCGAGGGAGACAGACCGTTGCTCGTTACAACTTAGAGGTGAGAGAGAAATTTCCTGACTCGCAACGGGCAACGGGCTGCGTCGAAGGAGTGTTAAACCCTAACTTGGTGTTTAGTGTGCTTGAGCGCTGGCGATGGTCGTCTTCTTCCCTTCTCCGCGCACTTAGGGACTTGGCTCGTAGGCGGCTTGAGGATGACCCGATGGAGGATTTCGGCAGAACTATGGCCTGAGGAGGAAGGAGACTCCGGAGCAAAAAATATGAGAAATGAGGAGGCTTGGGGCTCCTTTTATAGCCTCCAGGATGTGATTATGGCGGGGCCCCCAATAACTTGGTGGTTTAGTGGGTGGTTACTTGTAGATCGGACGATGACAGATGCTCAGTAACGATTGGACAGTGGCGAACCTGCAAGCGGTGGCGACGGTTGACGGCGGCGGCAGCCGGTAATTGTTGAGTGGGAGGTCACCATGATCTCTCATGTTGTGATGGAGATCATGGGGAGTGGGTTGACTAGTCAAACTCATGATCTCCACAATATGAGGGATCATGGGGGAGATGGTTAAGTGCACATCCATTCCTATATAAATGGGGCTTCATCCCCATCACTTATTATATGATTAATTTTTGGGGAATATTATGATTATTTTTTTGGAATAAGCTATCTGTAAATGAATGATATTGGTTTTGTGGCAGCTGATTTCTTTGAAGGTTTTGATTTTAGGTTTTGATTTTATTGAATATGATTCTCTTATTTATGCAGTGGTAATGTTTGTTCGATTGATCAACTTATAAAACATTTTTTGCTCTAAAACAGAAGTGAAAATTGTTTTGTGGCAGCTCCACCACATCCAGTTTAACCATCATTGATCATTGACGCATGACATATTTCATAAGTTGTCTTCGAATTTACTATGCATAAAATCAGTTTGTAATATCAGATTGTTTTAATTAAGCATGTTAGAGAACATCCATTCTTAAATTTCAAATCAGCATTTATTTGGGTGAATCTATTTGCACTAATTAATTTACAAATCGGTATCAAGTATGAGGATTAAATTTTAGGTTTTGAGTTATCTCAATTTTCATGTTTACATTTTTTACTTAACACTTTATTTGTGTGTTTTGAAGAGTCTACTTGCACAAATTAATTTAAGAATTCGGGTCAAGTATGTTGTGATTGATTTTAGGGTTATATGAATTTAGTCTCAGAGCGAAAGTAACTATCGTGAGTTGGTCGAGTTTCATTATATTCGGAATAGATGCAGTAACTTCTTAATATTGTAGTTGATGGGAATGGAGCCCCATTTATAGGCTTGGACGTGCACTTAACCATCTCCCCTATGATCCCTCCTATTGTGGAGATCATGGGTTTGACCGGTCAACCCATTCCCCATGATCTCCACCACAATAGGAGAAATCGTGGGGGCCTCCCATTTGACAACTACCACCGCCACCGCCAGCGGCCGCCGGCCGCTTGCAGGTTGGCCACCGTCTGATCACTACTGAGCATTTGTCGTCATTCGATTAGCAGGTAACCGCCCACTAAACCACCAAGTTAGTTGGGGGGGCCGCCATAACCACCTCCTGTGGGCAATAAAAGGAGCATCAGGCCTCCTCATTTCTCACCTTTTTGCTCCGGAGTCTTCTTTTTCCTCAGGCCAGAGCTCTACTGAACTCCTTCCTCGGGTCATCTTCAAGTCGCCTACGAGCCAGAGGAACGCCCTAATCCCCAAGTGCGCGGAGAAGGGAAGAAGACGACCACTACTAGCGCACAAGCACACCAGCAACCAAGTTAGCATCCAGAACTCGCTCGGCGCAGCTTGTTGCCCATTGTGAGTCAGAAATTCTCTCTCACCTCCAAGTTGTAACGAGTAACGGTATGTCGCCCTCGATTCTCCAAACACATTGTAATGACAATCTGATAGTAGACTTTGACCAGCACAGATCCGGTCATGTGGTTTTTTACCCAGTTGAGGGGTTTTTCCACGTTAAAATCTCTTGTGTCAACTCTCTCTTTTCATTGACTATGTGCGCGCTCGACCATCCCAAGAGCTAAGGCGGTCCAGTTTATTCCGGTCCGACCGGGATGCCGAGTTAGTCCGCAACAGTTTGGCATCGTCTGTGAGAACCACGATTCCCAGCATCTTTCAGAAGCCAAGAGCTCCCTCCTTGCAACATTCAAGTTCCGCTTTAATGACGAAAAGAGCCGCCCGCACTACTGAAGAACCAGTCCTCGAGGAACGCATTATGTCGGCCCCCGTCCGCATGGATAAAATCAATCAAACAGCCATCATTAAGAAGCTTGAGGACCGAATGTCAAAGCACACCGCACAAACAAACGAGCTCCATGCCATGTTATTTGCTATCAGCCGAGGAATAAAGCGGTCCTCCACAACGTTATTCAAGCATGCTGATTCACCGCAATCAGGAGAACACTCTGCCTCAACCTAACATTGCCTGCATAAGGAGTACGACGTAGAGAAGGCATGCTCAAGCACAAATAACTCCCCCACGCCCGCAGCATTACTCTAAGAGATGCATGATAGTCACCCCGCCAATCCTTATTATCAAGAGAACTTTGGAAACGTGATGGGTCCCGACGCGTCAGCTACAAAGCAGGGGCTAAGTGAATATCTACCCAACTACGACTCACCTGACTCTTGGGCAGGACCAGATCTAGAAGATGGCTTTGAAATCCACAGTTTCAGCGGAACCGGCAACCCGCTGGCACACGTGAAGTGTTTCGAAGCTATCATGCACGCTCGCAACGCTTCAGATCAACTCATGGTCCAGACATTTCCGACAACACTAAAAGGGAAGGCTCGAGCTTGGTTTCATTCTCTGCAAGAAGAGAGGATAAACAGCTACATTGAACTCGCAGCTCTCTTTATCAAAAGGTTCATGACGGTCAGAGAGCCCACACCTAAAAGTCCAAGCCCGTATAAAGTCCATAAAAGGAAGCTAGAGAATAATGAGTACCCCGAGCACAAGAGAAACTGCGACAAATGCACAAGTACATAGCAGAAGTGAGAGTTGCATCAGTTTGCGGCGCTCAACGCCCCCCAAGGCAAGATCTTTGAAGTAATTCGTAGCCACCCGGCCTTATTCAGGCCCATGATGCTCCCCCTGGCCGAGGAGATTTATCAAAATATTGCCAGTATCATCGGGGTCATGGCCACAACACCGACGGGTGCAATCGGCTAAAGGAAGAGATCCAGCGACTGATCAGTCTGGGGTTGGTTGATCAATTCCTATCAAGAAAAAGGCAGCCTCCTAAACAGAATATGAAATGTATAACCATCGGAATTGGCGAGCCATACACTAAGTTGAACCTAGTTCTGGTGGACGGAGGGATTACTGTTAATGTGTTATTTTTATCAACACTACTTCAACTCAAACTAACCACCGACAACCTCTAGCTAACATCAGCCAGGGCACGTGTTTCGGGGAATGCCCCAGTACCAGTTGTAGACACCATTACTCTAGCTAACATCATCCATCACTACCTCCCTGATCTCCAGCCATGACACTCTCTCGAGATCTTTTATGCTGGTCACTCTCCACGCTCACCGCACCAAGATGTTGAAACCGAGAAATCGGTCTCTGTGGAGTTCGGGGTCCCTAAAAAGGGGTGACCTCACACTTACTGCACTCAGGCGAATGTCACGGACCAAAGACTCGGGAAACTAGGAACAGACCCTCGGCTCTAGCGTAGAGGTCTTACCTCACACCCGGAAGACCTTTGGGGTCTCCCCCTCCCTATTCAATGCTTGAGCTAGGTGTCTTGGAGGAAGAAAGCAGAGGGATTTAAGTGGCTAAGCAGTCCCCCCTCTAAGGCACCCTCAAAGGACTATTTATAGTTTTCTATGAATGACCTGCAAATAACCAATCTCCGTTGTCCCAAAAATTACCGAAATGCCCCCAAGTTGGCCTGCCAACAGCCAAATCCCGCTGTTTTAAGCAGCTAATCGCAGTCCACCAGGGGCAGACCCTCAAGTCGGGCGAAAAGTCCAAGTCGGGTTGGTAGGCGGCCTGGCGAGATGCGGCCTGGGCGACTCCTCAAAGGGGCCGGGGGTAGACAAATATTGCATCTCTTTACTAGTATATTATGCATGTTGAGCCTAAATTGGCCACCAAGAGTGTCAAACCTCTCAAAAAGCTTAAAAAATACGCAACAAGTCTCACGCCTTGTTTGTGGCCCTCTCTTCGCGAATACGAGGTTGTACAATAATCACCCTATTTACTATTTATCACACGATTTAAAATGGTTTGACATTCACATTATTTTAATAATTTTACTAAGTTCAGATTGTCATTATTTTGGATATTGGCACCTGTAACGTCCTCTTCCACCTTTCATGACTCAATCACTAGGCCTTAGGCGGACTGTTACCGGGCGGCAGCCCAAGCACCGCAACCCCTCTTCATCCAGACGGGTTGTTGGCGGCCACAACCTCCCTTTGATGAGTGAACTCGATAGTTAAGTTGGCCGTATAGGGACTTCCCAGGAGGTCACTCATCTCAGTACTACTCTCGCCCAAGTACCCACCCACATTTGGTGGTTATGCTGATGATTACACAAACGGTTATCCGCACTTTGGGAGGTGGAGATTGCATGGGGACGATTGGACGGTGACGGAATTGGTCAATGACAGAGAGGGGATTGACGAGAGACAAGGCTTGGCCGGCAGGGGGTCGACCACTCGAGACAGCGACGGGCGGCCAGCCGTGAGGCAGGCCGTGGGTAGAACTGTCACGGTTCGGTTAAGTTCTGATTTTACTAAAACTGAGAACCAAACCGATAAGCTAACAGTTCTTTAAATTATAACCAAAACTTATTTGATTTGACCGGTTCCGGTTCTGGTTCCGATTCCAGAATAATTTTTAGAACTGTCATGTCAATGGTTCCGGTTCCGATTCAACAAGAACCAAAATCAAACCGGGCACTAACGGTTTGGTCCGGTTCTATGCGGTTCGGTTTATTTTTAATCGGTTCCAAGTAGAACCAAAATTAAATTTGGCGGAATGAATGAGGGAGGTCAAAAATAAAAAAACTGGAGGGAAAATGTAAATCCATTCATTTTTTTTTTGCAAGAACTTCGAAGTTCGGGGCCCGGACGTAGGAATTTTGCATTACCTTAAGGGAGATTACTTTTTTGTATAATATAGTAAGTAACGCGGAAAGTTAACAAAAAAAACGCGGAAAGTTAAAAACTGAAATCGCAAAACCACAAAATTGCATCAGACCGCACCGATTTTAAACCTCATCGATTTTAAACCGCGCTTATTTTAAACTGCACTGAATGGTTTGGTTGTAGAGTGGCTTCGTTGATTGCAAACAACATAGTTTGCAGTGCTGCTTTTTGCGGTGCAAAATCGACAAAACTGCGTCGCACCGTCTTCTTCGAGAGGGCCTGATATTCCAATCATTGGCAATTAGTACACGTTATTTTAATTATTTCAGAATAATATATGAGTAAAATGGAAAATACATTATATAATAGTATAACAAACAAAACTGTACCGCAAAAACCGACTCCAAAACGCATCAATGTCAAATCACAGCACACGATTTTGGAGTAGTGCGGTTTTGTTCGGTGCAAAACCGATATTTTTAGTGCGATTAAAGTTTGGGTCAAATCACGTCTGTTTCAATCACAATAGTAAGTATAAATACTATAGATAGATTATAAAAAAATAACAATATAATAATATTATTATTAATATTAATAAATAATAATAATAATAAACAGGTTGTGGTTCGGTTTTACTTCGGTCCGGTTCGGATCGGGTCTAAAAATCTTGGAACCGCTTGAGACTTATATGTTGTGGTTCCGGTTCCGGTTCCGGTCCGGTTAATAAAATGAAAGAACCACACATATACCAATGTTGCTAACGGTTCCAAAATTCAAACCGGAACCCGAATAATTCGCGAACGATTCAGTTCGGTTCTTTGCGGTTCCGGTTCGGTTTACGATTTTCGGTTTTAAGTGATAGCTCTAGTCGTGGGCTCCCGTGGTCGTGTGGGTGAGACCATCGCCAAGGAAGGTTGTCGGCCATGAGACCAGCAGCCACCTTTCGCGACCGTGCGGGTGTGGTCGTGGCCAAGAAAGGCGGCCGGCCGGCCGCCGCCATCCGCGGTCGCGCAGGTGCGGTTGTGGCCATGGGAGGAGGTTGGCCACCATGAGGCTGGTCGCCGCCTTCCGCAGCCTCGCGGGTGTGGATGCGGACAAGGGTGAGGTGGCCGGTCGCCGCATTCCGTGACCATGTGAGGTGGGCAGTCATGAGGCCGGCCGCCGCCTTCTGCGGCCGCGTGGATGCAGCTCGGCCAAGGGGGAGGCAGCCGGCCGGAAGACCGATCGCAGCCTTCCGCGGCCGCGTTGGTTTTGCCACGACCAAGGACGGTCGGTTTTGAGGCAAGCCGCGTAAGTGCGGTCGCGGCCGCGGCCACGACCGCCAAGAACTGTCATGAGGATAGCGGTTGGCGAGGATCGCACACATTATGGTCCTAATAGTTAACGCGCTGATTGGACGCGTGGCGGTTTTCCCCGTAACTCCTCAATTTGTTGCAAAAATTTTCCCTGCGTGAAACGCACAGAAGTTCTGTGCGCCTTTAAATATGTTTTTTCGCTTTTCAATTTTTCGCAGATTTTCCTCCAACAGTCGGAGCGGCGGAGCTTCAGCTTTCCGAGCACCTTCAGCTACCTCGTCGTCTTCCTCGCCAGGTCCAACATCGAACTACTACAAACTCCATTGTCCCGCTGGAGATTTAGGTTTGGTGCTAATGCTCAGTTTTCTTGCTTCTGCCATTGTTCTTCCCTGTCATTCCCGACTTCATAAACCCTAGCTTAAGTTGCCACCATTGTCAAGTTGGGAGATCTTCTTCCCCGCCATTGCCGACTTCAGAAAGTGTAGGGCTACCCCGCCTCTCTCAGTTGTTAAGCTTCTTCGGCTTCAAACAACTCAAGTTTATCATTTCAGACCTATACCTGAATTTGTGTTATGAAATGCAAATAGTATCTAAAGTCTACATTTAAACATGGTCACTTCAAACCCGTCAGATACTGAACTCCAATCAATAAGTATTAACTGTATTAATTTATAACTGGTTTTTTTTAACTAATTTTAGGACTGGATTTTTTTATACATTAAGTATCAGCTATATTAATTTTTGACTGGTTTTTTAAAATATATTTAGGAGTGCATTTTTTCAGACAGTAAGTAATAACTGTACCTTTTTTTGACTGATTTTTTGTACTAAATTTTGGACTTGGTTTTTTCATACATTTTTCTAACTGTATGAATTTACTATTTTTTAGACTGGAGTTTTTGATGAACTTTTCTAGCTGTACTAATTAACTTAAATTTCAAATGTATTGTTTGTCTTTACTATAAGTTTATTTGTTTCCTTTGTTGATATGATTTTTTTCATTTCTACTTGTAGGTGAAGAAAGAATCAATTGTGTTCCTCATTGTCCACTCTGACGAGGAAGCGTACAAATTGTACTGTGACTATGCGCACAAAATAGGATTTAGTGTTCGTAAGCAACACTTAACGCACTGGACTCATACCCGCATAATAAAACTATGGGAGTATTCCTGCTCAAAAGCGGGGCTCAAGAATATGAAAAAATCATCAATGAAGTATCGTAAATCAGATATACACACTGGGTGTCTTGCTTCCATTACATTCAGAGCTGATGAAGAAGGCAAAAATTGGACAGTGTCCAGATTTGTAGAGGAGCATAACCATCTGCTAGCTACCGAGAAAGATAGTCATTTACTGAGATCTAGACGCAATGTTTCTGAAATGCAGGGGAGCATTTTGAAAAATATGATGGCTGCTGGAATTAAAGCTATGGACTCATACAACTTCATATCAAATGAAATTGGCGGGGTTGAAAATGTAGGGTTCTCAAAGACCGACGTGTTCAACTACGTACAACGAGAAAGAAGAGCTCTGATAGAGAGTGGAGATGCCTCAAGCTTTCTTCGGTTACTTCAAAAAAACATTTGGCAGACAATATGTTCTCTTATGAAGTTTGTATAGATGAGATGAACAGATTGACAAGCTTCTTATGGGTGGATGGGCACAGCAAGATAGATTACAATTGTTTTGGAGATGTTCTTATTTTTGACACTACGTATAGACTTAATAGGTACAATTTAGCTTGCACACCATTCATTGCCGTGAATCATTACTGGCAGAATGTTTTCCTCGGTGGGGCATTTATCGCCGAGGAGACAATCAAATCATTTTGTTGGGTGTTTGAGACGTTTCTTTCATGTGTGGGTGGTAAGCAACCAATTACTATCTTCACGGACCAGGATCAAGCAATGACAGTTGCTATTGAGCGAGTATTGACCACAACTCGTCATCGGTTGTATCAGTGGCACATTTGCAAGAAGGCCCCATCAAAATTCCTAACATTCAATAATGATAGAAGTGTTTGCAATTGTTTCTATCACTGTATGAGCAAGTGCGACGACGAGGAAGAGTTCAATAGGTATTGGCACGAAATGATTACGAAAGGAGGTCTACATAACAACAGATGGCTGGGAGATCTTCATAATATTAGGAGAAGGTGGTCCACAGCATTCAATAAACATATGTTGGACCTCGGCATATTGTCAACTCAAAGAAGTGAGTCAGCCAATAATTGCCTTCATGGTTGTTCAAAGACAACCAGTTCGCTAGTTGAGTGTTTTTGGGGAATGGGAATACTTGTTGCATTGTGGCATCGTAATGAGCGGGATGAAGATTTTAGGTGCTCAAAAGTGCTGTGAGCTTAAGATACAAAATGTCTGCCCTACTAAAGCACATCTCAAAGCAGTATACCAGAAAAATGTATGTAACTTTTGAGAAAACTTTCATGGAAGCACTCCTAGGAGTGAATGTGGTGGATGAGAACAGATATGACGATCAGAATATCTTATATATCACAACTCAAAATGATTCTGTCGATGCAGGGAAAAGATGGTATGTAAATTATAATTCTGCAACCAGTACTGCACAGTGTTCCTGTTGTGATTTTGAGACAAAAGGTATCTTATGCCAACATATCTTAAGGATATATGACCTAAGGAACGTTAGGCAGATTTCAAGTCTTTATGTTCTTAAAACATTTTTTTAAATGCCAGAAAGGGCATCTACCTACCCGACACGCTTTCTCTAACAGATCATAAATCAAATCTGATATTTAGAAACCATCTAATGTGATTTAGCTATGATTTGGCACGACAAGCTGAAAATTCTAAAATTGCAAAGGAGCATGTTGTAAGTACAATGAATGCCCTGGCAGTAAAGGTTGGTAACTTGGTTGTTAACGACAGCCATTGTGCGAAAAGCTATGTCAGTGAAAGTAAGAAGATGAATATAGACGTGAATGACCCCCCGATGAAGCGACCAAAAGGAGCTCCAAGTGCACGTATGGAATACCATTGGGAGCGAGCGAACCGAACACAAAAACCTCGTAATTTATTTAATTTTTATTTGGTAATATATGCATTACTTCTTCTACTAGAAATCGAAGTTCTAATTTTGGTTTTAATATCATGCAGGTTGTAAAGCGGGATCTAAGGGAAAAGAGATCAATGTTGATGACACACCAAACACAAAAGAGTTCGACTTCTTTGGAAGCCAGTCTATAGAGCAACAAGCTTCTCCTCCTCACACGCCAACATTTGATAATTCAACTGATGACTACTTCATTAACATGTCTTTCAATTTTTCCAACATTCTGGATGTATTCATGCCCATTTGACAACAAATATTTAACCAAAGACTACATTAGTCTTCAAGCATCACTATGTAACGCATTGTTTGTAATGTTATTGCATAAGCATCACAAGCAGTACTCACAATAGTATATGCATGATATTGTACTAGCTTTACCTATCTTTTATTTGTTTGACGATATGAATTAGAGAGTAGCAGCAAATCATCATACAGATTTTAATAAAAAAAGTAAACAATACCTAAAATGCTCTCCAAACATAATATACTGCAACATGATATGCTGCAACATAAACAATACTTCAAAAATGTATGAATGATTCATGCTAGCAGTAGATATACTGCTAGTATGATTTACTTGTTCACCTCCTGCCCCGGAACATTGGCCAATATTAATTCATGAAAAACACGAAAAAAACTGACTGTAATTTCGGCACGAAAACGTGGCATTGAAGCTTGTCAATCCTTGTTTTTTCCCATACTATCTCACTCGTGGACAGAGCAGCTTCCATGAATTTTAGGACAAACACCCCGCAATCAGTCATGTTCCTTTGCTTGGGGATTCCTTTCACTGGTTCGATCTTCCAGTCCAACATATTCGGTGGCAATGCACTCCCAGCGTCTTCGATGAAGGATCCTACCTATTCCAATCAAACAAAATGGAATTACTTTTTTGATTAAAGATTAGCAAAATATTTAAGCGATTTTAAAAACTGAATGTACCAATGCGGAAAGGGAAGATCTATGTCTCGAATGTGGCAAATAGTCATAAAAATATCATCTACAACACTTCATGTTGCATACAAGAAGACACCAGTGACTGGGTGCGTGTACTGGCATGAGTAGTATGTCCGCCTTGCTTACATTCTCTACGGTAATGTGGCTTATAAGTCTTTCGCTGTTCGAACACTTACTATTCTTGTAGAACTGCATAGCATTGTAGTATGAGTGGTTTTTAAAACAAAATATATGTACATTAAGAAACTACTGCTTGATCGGGAAATATATACGAAACTTTTGAATTGTATAACCGTTTACTTACAGCATGATCGGGAGATATGTATAAGAAATTTTTGATGTGTTTGGGCGATCTCTTCCTTTGGGCACTTAAAACTAAAGCATATGCATTTAAATGTACGTCTGACAACCAACCATTTCCTAGTCGGTCGTCAACCAATACCCTGCTCATTACTACATTCCCACAGTGGAATATTGTTTGATCCCTGGGAGAATGTAAATAAATTACTCGCTTTTATGTAACCAAAAAAAATAACCTAAGCAATCAAACTTATACATTTTTGTTAATTGGCTCAAAACAGAATCTATAATTTCGCGCTGGCGAGGGGTTATTAAAGCTCTATCAGGGTATTGCTCCTCTTCTTTTATCTTCTCATTCTTCGTCGGCATACCATGTTCCTTTTTTTCCTATCACCCCTCTGCTTAATATCATGTATCATACTAGTGGGACTCAATGCTGGTGTGAGATCAACAAGTGTAACTTCAAGAGTAGAAACAGGGATATTGTCCAGAGTAAGATTGATGGCAGAACAATCAGGACATGATAGCGGAGATGGTCGGGGAGATGGTCGGGGAGATGGTGGGGGAGATGACCGAGGAGGTGATGCAGGGAAAGCACTATGTTTGTTGAACCACGACTCACACAAATCCCGTAAAGAGTGGACATCTCTACGAACCTCATCTATCACAGCCTGGAGCCATGCCTCCGCACGTAGCAAGCCCTCGGCTACCGTCAACATTTCCTTCTTCTCCCTCCTAACCTTAAAAATATTCTTCCCCTCTTTCTTTTCTGCTTTCTCTTTAGCCTCTGCCCCTCCAATCTTTCTCCTAGGTCGACATCGAACCTAACAACTTTCTTAACCGGCAAAACCTATTACATTAATGTATATGTTGACAAATGCCTCAAATAAATAGATTTCTTATTGTTAAGGTAAAAAAAAGTACCTTCGCAGACTTTTTCTTAACCGGCTTAAAATCAGAGTCATCTTCTTCCCCAAGAAGTTCCCTCTCCGCAGATGCTATATCACTGAATGTAGTCCTCACCTACAATACAATCATAATAATAAGAAATCATTTGTAAAAATTAAAAAATCAATCAATATAAATAAATTGGTAAGGCAAACCTGGTCGTCAATCCAGAGAGTTCTAACGAGACTGGAGCAAACTTTGGCACTGTAACTTAGTTTGGATGACCATCTGCATATCCTAGGTCGTGCAATTTTGTCAACTACCATTTGTAATTTTGTATGCTCGTATAGCCAAATCTGCAACACTATATAAGTCATGACTCTATAAATAAATGAGTAGGCAAACAGTAGTATATCACTTACCACTACCACAACAGAGCAACCTTCAAAGTAGCCCAGGTTCTCACCAGGTGCTCGAAGTGCACACCTGCCACTAAGCTCAGATAGTTGTTCATGTAAGTGTTGGTGTATAGCCTTTGGCCAATTATACTTTACGAAGTCACTGGCCCCTTTGATGGGTATTAAACTGGCTGGAATTTTAAGACCCATTGTCGGGAACATAAAAACCACTACTAGGTACCTAACTAAAATGTCAACACGCCTACTCTCCAACGTAGGAGACCACTCTTCCGACACTAGACTCTTCATTTCCTCCGTCAGAGATTTTTGGGTTACCCGAGCTAATGGTTTTTTAACAAAGGAGAAGTCTATACCGCGATTCGGTAATCCCAAAATAAGGGCAATCTCATTCGTGCTGAGAGAAACATAATATTTGCCCAATTTGAATGTCTGCTTATCACGATTATAGCTACGAATGATAAAATATAAAAGAGGTATGTTCTGAGGTATTGTTGGGACGCTGAATAAAGCAAGTATGCAAGCTTCATTTAGCGTACTTCTAGATTCCTCAGATATAACCTCAAGCAATGGTTGCGCCTTAGCAACAAATGTGGACATAGCGCACCTACAGTTAAGGTAAGGACTTCCTGGCACTGTATTTTGGGGAAAAAAGGATTCGACATATTAGTCCATATGTTAGTATGAAATATCAGATTAGACAACAAAAAGGAAGTCATCCAAAAAAAACTAGAAAAAAACAACCAACTAGGTTGTGGCCATCACAGGAAATTTCTCTTGTGATTTGAATGCCGACGAAATATGTGTATCTGGCTGCAGGTATACAACTGTAAAACAAGGAAAAAGAATAGATTACAATTGTGAAACATGAGTTATAAAAATATAAGCCGACGATGAGCTTGACATTCTAATTTTAAACTGTACAACAGTTCAAAAAATGAACTGTAAAATTACACCAAAAAAAAAACTGTAAAACAGTTCTTTTAATGAACTGTAAAATTACAAGGAAAAAATGGAACTGTAAAACAGTTTAAAAAACGGACTGGACATTTCAAAAACATAGGATGTCTTCAATTAAGTTCAGTGAGAACAAAGGGCTTTGATAGGAAGCAGTGATTGAAGAAAACCGACTATAAAATAACACAAAATATAACTGAATAAAAACAGAAGAAAAAAAAACCCTACTGTAAAACATCACAGAAATGTAACTGGATAAAAACTGAAGAAATAATATGATTGTAAAACAATTGGGAAATATAACTGGATAACAAATGCGAAAAATAAGACTGTAAAACAACGTAGAAGCGAGAATAGTAACTGTACAACAACTGTAAAAAAAACAGACTGTAAAACAGCACAAAAATGCAACTGTATTAAATCTGGGAAAAATACTGACTTCAAAACAACACGTAAATTTAACTGGATAAACATTATAGATGCATATCAAGGTAAAACCAACCAACAACCCTAGTTGTTCAACACCAAGCGCGCAGGAAGCACATACCCTAGTAGTCAAGGATTTAGTCGTCTTCTATGTGGCAGCGGCCGACAATGGGACGTAGCCTTCGACAATAACCTGCGATGGGGCGGAGGCTTCCACCTATAAAAACAGACTGGACATTTCAACTAGGGTTCTCAATAACTAGTTTCAGTGAGAACAAAGGGCTTTGATAGGAAGCAGTGATTGAAGAAAACCGACTATAAAACAACACAAAATATAACTGAATAAAAACAGAAGAAAAAAAATCCTACTGTAAAACATCACAGAAATGTAACTGGATAAAAACTGAAGAAATAATCTGATTGTAAAACAATTGGGAAATATAACTGGATAACAAATGCGAAAAATAAGACTGTAAAACAACGTAGAAGAGAGAATAGTAACTGTACAACAACTGTAAAACAGCACAAAAATGCAACTGTATTAAATCTGGGAAAAATACTGACTTCAAAACAACACATAAATTTAACTGGATAAACATTATAGATGCATATCAAGGTAAACCCAACCAACAACCCTAGTTGTTCAACACCAAGCGCGCAGCAAGCACATACCCTAGTAGTCAAGGATCTAGTCGTCTTCTATGTGGCAGCGGCCGGCAATGGGACGTAGCCTTCGACAATAACCTGCGATGGGGCGGAGGCTTCAGCAACGGCCTGCGGTGGGGCGGAGGCTTCAGCAGCGGTTGCAGAGATCCGGGGAAGAGGCAGGTTTAGGGTTCGAAAGTGGAAGGTGCTGCATCGGGCGAACGGAGTCAGGAGAGGAGAGAAACGGTGAAAAAATTTGAAAACAAGGTGGGCCCATACTATTTAAACACGCAGGAAATCTCGGTGTGTTGTAGGCACCGAAAATTTTCTCCAATTTGTTAGGGGACATGGGAATTCATAAAAATAGAGAAGGTCCGGTCAATAAATTATTTTATTTACTGCATTATAAAATAATAATAATAATAATAATTTTTACGGTACATATTTATCTGGATTCTGGAAACAGATAAATTTATATTTATTAATTCAAAAGGCGTTTATAGGAAGAAAAAAAAAAGCAGGCCCACGTGAATCTCGTGCGTAGATGGTTAAAACAGCTAGCCTCAGTCCTAAGACGAGCTATCATCTAGTCTAATGTATGATATTATATTATATTAAAAATAATTTTTTATTTATTAAGTGCTGTAGCATGAGCAGGACCAGCACGTTCCACTATTTTATTAAACTTAAGGCCGCATGAATTCCAGCGCTCACACAGGCCGATTAGTGGGAAACATTTTCTTAAGGTTATTTTTAAGTACAATATATAGATATATATTTTGGGATAAAAATGTGTAAAAATATAGTCGAAGCTATCTTAGGAACGAAGGGATTGAAAACAATGAAGAAAAAACAAGAAATTAACACAATAAACACACAGATTTACGTAGTTCGACAACCTTATCTATATTCACGGCTCCACTAGGGTTTATCCCTTTTTTCCTTACAATTTTTCCGTTATAGAAATGAGAAGCAAGAAATCCTTTTTAAATTTGAAATTTAGGACTACTGTAATGATAAAATTACATAAATATATCTGCCCAAAATTACTTTGGGGCACTGCCCCCGAACCTCCCAACCAACTCTCGGTTCTATTTTTTTCTTTGAATCCATAATAAATATCTCATAGTGTGGTGCCGCGTCATCACTATCCATGGAGGCCAATTGAGGCAATGCAGAGCCTCAGTTTATCAATGGTAACAACTTTGGTGAGGATGTATGTAGGGTTCTTTGAACCAACAATCTTCTTCAGTGACAGAATCCTGTCTTCTATTAGCTCCTGAATATGATGATATCTAAATTGAATGTGTTTTATCCTTGCATGAAAAACGTGGTTCTTTGACAGGTGATTAACACTTTGACTATCAATGAATAAAGAACCGTCATTATGTTCTGTGCCCAACTCCTCCATAAAATTTCTCAACCAGATCATCTGTTTACCAGCTGCTTCTGAGATAGCCATGTACTTTGCTTTAGTGGTTGATAGTGAGACACTTCTATGAAGTTTCGACATCCAACTCACAGCAGTACCGCCCAAAGTAAACACATATTCTAGTGTGCTTTTCACACTGTCTAGATCACCACCCAAGTCTACATCAGAGAAACCTTGAAGAGTCAACCTGCTCTTCATAAACCGTAATGTCATACTTGAATGGGGGACACGCAGGGACAACAAACCCGGCCGGACAAGTCGCACGTAAAAAGTCGGGCTCTCCCAAGGCTCGAAAGCACCCAAGCACAGTGCACCCGCGTGCATGCAGCGTGCAGGCACACACGCTCGAGCAGCGCCTCGCGCGTGCACGACACGCAGGCGCGCGCATGCCGGCGGCCGCCGCCGCCAATGCCGTCGGCGGCCCCGCTATCGGTCACATTGCCTGGTCCGCTCGGAATGCACGAGGAGCACTTTCGTCATTTTGCTAAATTTGGTGATACAGGCGATCGAAACTAAGCAACGTCATTCGCCGGCACAAATCCTGCCCTGGCGCAATTACTAACGCGACCCTACAAAAAACTATAAAAAGACCCCCGAGCATTCATTTGAAGACAAAGCAACTCCAAAGGCTTGAAAAAGCTCTGAGATTTTCCAGCAAGGTCGTGAACTTAAGTCGATCATCTGCTCCCATTTTAGCGTAAAGGCTCCATCAAGCTTCCAAGACACGATGTTCGTCTTCGCGAGAGCGCTCCCACCAAAGCTCTGCTTCATTAGGAGCACTACCATCGAGGTTCCATTAACTTAGAGAATTCTCTCAGCTGGAACGCTTCCACTGAGGTCCTATGGACTTGGTAATTTTCCTGGCCGGAGCGCTTACATCAAAGCTCTGGGGACTTAGTTTCTTTTCATCCTTTTCACAATTTGTACTTGTAACGGAGAGGTGGTCTGTCACCCTCCGAGGAATCACCCCAAACTCTTGTAATCTCCAAGAAAATAATGGATTTTGGCTCGGTACATATCCAGTTTTCCACCCTTTCAGGGTTTTCCACGTCAAAAAGGCCTTTGGTCATTTACTACTATTTTTCTTTGACTATTATTGCGTCCGATCTGACTTTGAGCTAAGGCGGTTTGATTCTTTTAACCGGGGAAAAATCGAGCGACCCGCAATAATTTGGCGTTATCTGTGGGAAATTGTTCCCAAACTCTGCAACAATATCATGGAAACTATGTTTGTATCACGCAAGCACGCTCAACCAGCAGTAATGGCAAAGAAAGAGCACAAACTGCATGTGATGTGGCACCAGAGGAGCACACCAATCTAGCCCACGCCGACTTATCTACGGGCAACGCCTCGTTTTTGGTAGGATTCATCGTCACTGCATCCCAAGCATCTGAGGAAGAATGCAGGCGCCTGATAAGGGAGCGCCATGCAAGGACGCTCACCTTGCTGGGAAACTTAAGGGCTCACCGTGCTCCCAATGCGGATATATCACCAGGAGATCAAACACCATAGATCCCAAGTCAAACAATGTCTGAAGACACTGCTCGCTCCAAGGATCTCACCGCAGACGAATTGTCTGGCGCTAACAGCTCCACACACCCTGCAATTACTCACGAATTTCCCAGGTGTGTGCATGAAATCTTTCATGCGGTGAAATAAGTTGTCACTCCAACCGATATAGGCCTCACTCACGAAGAAGTGAGACGCTTGATCAAGGAGGTGTATGTGTATGGGGGCACCCTGGCACAAAAGGGCAATGCCCCATTCACATCTCCCCTCTAGCTCCATAGGTCCTCACACATCCTGTTCCCCTTGGAATCAAGTCCCCTAATTTCGAGACATTTGATGGGTTAGACAAACCTCTGGTGCACGTCATGCACTTTATAGATATTATGCGCATCTATGACGCTTCAAATCAGCTCTTGTGCCAAGTATTCCTGACAGTGCTAAAAGAAGAAGCTCGCACTTGTTTACGTTATCAGAAAGAGAGAGAAATCAAAAACTTTCAGGAGCTAACTCAACTTTCACAGATCAGTTTATCGCTAACCAGCGAATCATTCGAGACCCCTCATACCTCTCAGGGATCCGACAGACCGAGGGGGAATCGCTTGAGGATTACTTTCATCACTTCACTACGGAGGTACAACAGATTCCGGGGGTCAATCTCGAGCTCCTACACGATACTTTCCTTGGAGGACTCCACCCAGGAAATTTCAACTCCAAGATAATGAGCGAAACGATACCCAGCTACCTCGGCCTCATCTACAGAGTCAAGGATCACATCACGGTAGACAAGGCAATTAAGGCACACCAGCTACAATTCTAAGGAGGCACAAAGAGAAAGGGGGGTTCTCGATCCACCCCGAGGTCTCGAGGGAAACGACGAGCATCAAAATAATCCATGTCAGGACCCAAGACCTCATCTACATCAGAACTACACTCCCTTGAATAGCACCTGAACCAATGTACTCCTTGCTATCCAAGAAAACGATGAGTTTTGCTGGCCCGAGCCGTTCTCGTCAAATAGAGAATACCGGTCGCAATATTGTGACTTCCATCGTGGATACGACCATAGTATGGAGGGTTGTAACCGATTGAATGATGAGGTCGAGCACCTCATCCAGCAAGGTATCCTCGAAAGATTTGTACATGACTCCGCCCCAAGAAAGCCTGCACCCCAGAATGACAATCCAACTAAAGGTTGCGCCACGACCTGACGCAGATAAGCTAGAGACCACAAGCGCGGGGGGGCTGAGTAGCGTGTGCAACGTCTGTATCTCAACTTCATGCTTTTCCTTCGATATAATATGTTGCACAATAGAAATTGAGCACACTCTTATGTATATCCTTTTTAGAATATTGTAACTATTTTTTTTACCTTCATCGGCCACGTAAGACCCTCCAAAGCAAGATCCTGAGAAGAACACCACAAGCTCTGGTGTTAAATCGAAGTGACAAGAAAAATGGACTATTTATGAGGCAAAGCATCTGCTCCCGCACTACCGAGCATTTCTCCCCCGCGTTGCAGAGCATCCCACTCCAACATTGTCGGGCATTTTGCCCCCACGTTGTAGGGCATCCCACTCCCACGCTGACGAGCGTTTCACCTCTGCGTTGCAGGGCATCCTGCTCCCGCAATGTTGGGCATTTCGCCCCCGCGTTGTAGGGCATCCCGCTCCCGCAATGTTGGGCATTTCTCCCCCGCGTTGTAGGGCATCCTGCTCCCGCAATGCTGGGCATTTTGCCCTCGCGTTGCATGACATCCCGCTCCCACGTCGTCGGGCATTTCGCCCCCTCATTGCAGGGCATCCCACTCCCACGATGCATGACATTTTGCACCCCACGTTGTAGGTCCTCCCACTCCCATGCTGTCGAGTGTTTCTCCCCCGCATTATAGGGCAACCCGCTCTCGCGTTGTCCAACATTTCACCCACCCCCCCCCCCACATTATAGGGCTTCCCACTCTCGCGTTGTTGGACATTTCACCCCCCGCGTTGCAGGGCTTCCCGCTCCCGCGTTGTTGGGCATTTCATCCCTACATTGTAGGGCTTCCCGCACCTGCACTGTCGGGCATTTCGACCTCGCGTTATAGGGCTTCCCGCTCTCACGCTGCCAAGCGTTTTTCGCCCGCTTTGCAGGGCCTATTGCTCCCATGCTGCTATGCATTTCTCTCTCGCATTACAGACCCTACTGCTCCCACACTACCGGGTGTTTTGCCCACTCATTGTAGAACATCCCGCTCCCATGCTGCTGGGCATTTTGCCCCCACATTGCATGACATACCGCTCCCACGCTGTCGGGTGTTTCGTCCCCGTGTTGCAGGGCATCCCGCTCCCGCGCTGCTAGACATTTCGCTCCCGTGTTGCAGGGAATATCGCTCCCATGCTGGTGAGCGTTTCACCCCCCACATTGCAAGGTATCCCGCTCCCACGTTACCAGGTGTTTTGCCCCCGCGTTGCAGGTCATCCTGCTCCTACGCTGTCGGGCATTCTCCCCACATTATACGACATCTCGCTCCCACGCTGTCGGGCAGTTTGTCCCCCGATTTGCAGGGCATCTCGCTTCCACGCTGCAATGCATTTTTCCATCCGTGTTGCAGAGTATCTCGCTTTCACACTGCCTGGAATCATGCCCCTACACCGCAGGGCATTTCACCTGTGCATTGCAGGGCATCTCGATAAGACGGATCTCCCAAAGGCAAGATCGACGAAGGCCGTTCTACACCTCCTAGGCGAGATGGATGAAAACCCTTCTACACCATTCGGGCAAGAGGGACAAAGGTACATCGGCACCTTCACCTGGACGAACCCCAGTTCTCATAAGGAGCAAGCAAACAAAGGTTCTTCGCCACCTCTACCCGGACAGACCCCGATCCTCATAAGTCGCAATCAAATAAAGTTTCTTCGTCACCTCTATCTGAATTGACCTAGCTAGGTCCTCCTGAAGCGCAATCGAACAAGGGTTCTTTGTCACCTCCATCCGGACGGACCCATGTCCTCCTAAAGCGCGATCGAATAAATGTTCTTTGCCAGCTCTACTCAAACGGACTCAAGTCCTTCCAAATCATGATCGAACAAAGGTTTTTCGTTGTCTCTGCTCAAACGGACTTAGGTCCTCCTAAAAGTGTGATCGAACTAAGGTTCTTTTCCACTTCCATTTGGACGGACCTCGGTCCTCCTGAGGCACTAGAGATTAAGGACTCCTCGCCACCAACTCCTAAGCGAACTCAGGTCCTCCAAAAATGCAATCGGGTGAATATCTCTCACTAGCGACCTACTCAAAATGCCAACGCTCAAGCTATATGCTACTCCACCAAATGTGTACGCACATCAAAACACAACTAGAACATTAAAGATCCGAAAAAGAGGGTCTTCATTCAAACAATAACTGTTGGGTATGAGAGGTTGGCTATGACGTCTCTTATAAAGGAGGTCCCGGGATCAAGCCCCGGGCCATAACAACCTACACTGCCTTTACTCGATATGTGGGACCCTGGGAGATTTGATTGGGATGCTTGTTTGCCATTCGACTGCAGTCGGCCATGGACCGGTGGGTGTTGTTGTCTACCCCGGCCTGGTTTCTAACAGTTTGTTTTGCTTTGCTTTTGCTCCGTTTTGTGGGTGTGTTTAGAGGTTGGCTAAGACTCCTCTGATAAAGGAGGTCCCGGGCCACAATAACCTACCCGGCCTTTACCCAATATGTGGGACCCCGGGAGATTTGGTTGAGGATGCTTGTCTGTCATTCGACTGCAGTCGGCCATGGACCGGTGGGTGTTGTTGTCTACCCCGGCCTGGTTTCTAACACAAACAAAAAAGGCACAATGAGATCATCCCTCAATATCGATGTTAGCGTCATCGTCTGAGGCATCCTCCACGCCCAGGTCATCACGCTACTGTAAACTCCAAGCAGAAGAAACCCATTGTCAAAGCTCAAGCAGTACGTGACATCGCGCTCGTCCTCCACGAGCGAATAAATCTCAATCGTTGTCATCCAAGAATGGTCCTCCTTTTTGATACATGATCGCTCCATCTCGAAGCCATGAGACCATTTGTACTTAGCCACCACGGACGCTCACACATCCTTGACGTCCTTCAGCTCCACGGTCAGTCGAGCATTCTTTTTCTTCAGTTGCTTCACCTCCCTCCAGACAAACACAGGTCCTCTTAACACGTAAACGAACAAATTTTCTTCACCACTATCATACGGACGAACTTTGGTCCTCTTCCAAAGCGAGCAAAGTTTCATCGTCAGATCCCGGGTCTTCTAAAAGCACGCGCAATACCATCTTTCAAGGGGGCAAGTGTCCTCCCTCATCCCGCTTAAGCGAAGAGCTCCCGCCATAAACACTCGGAGACAATCGTCAGCGATAACGCATGACAAACAAGGAACGTAAAAGCGCCAGATACTCCCAGGCCGTCGTAACACGTCACAACACTAAGTCACCTCTCTGTGAGCAATAACAAGGAATGGTTCGGTGACTGCTGAGATCCCTGTCTAATAATATGACTGGATCTTCACTGCATAAGGCTGATACCCGAGGGGAGTCACAAGCTCAACACTTCACACAAAAACTCACATGACTAAGCAAAGGAAATGACAAAGGTAATACACAAGCCAGCAATATCAAATGTGCATTCAGCACAAATGCAATCAAGTTTTCCCCCGCCGCCAACACCATCTTTCAAGCACGCACACTACAATAGACTCAACAATGTGCAGAGCGATTCAGGGCTGGCTCGAAATCAACTCAAGATTAGATTCAAGTTAAAATGAACGAGTCAAGTCAATTTTAACTAATTACGATTCAGCTCAATATTCAAGCAATTTTCAAACAGAGCTTTCGAGTTTTGAATAACATGCTGGTCTGCCCTACTCCAAATGAAAGGATCCCCCATGCCAGCATGCCTTAGGGTGTGAGAATTTTATTCGGGGGGTGAGAATATCAAGTTTGGAAGTGCTTATAATATATTGCTTTCAAATAAATGCTATTAGCCTATTATTATAATAATAAAAAATATTATAATACACCACGTTGGTCATTTTCGCTATATAGTGGGCGTCGGAGCTCGTACAGCCGATTGAAGCAGAGGAGAAACAGAGTGAGGAAGAAGAAATATCTTTCTCTCTCTATCTCTCTCCTCTCTCCTTTCCATCATCTTCTTCCTTCTAGAGAGAGAAATAAAGAAAAAATACAATGGGAAGGGCTCCTTGCTGCGACAAAGTGGGATTGAAGAAGGGGAGATGGACGGCGGAGGAAGATCAGCTCCTCGCAAACTTCATTAAAAACAATGGAGAAGGTTCCTGGAGATCAATGCCTAAGAAAGCCGGTATATATATATATATACTGGGAATAATCAAGCTTATTTTTTACAGATCGAGTGAATATATATTTCTGCCGACATTTCGGTTTCGGTTGAAATGGCGGTTTTTTTAAAGGTTTTTTTTTTTGATAAAAATGGCAGGGTTGTTGAGATGCGGGAAGAGTTGCAGGTTGAGGTGGATAAACTATCTCAGAGGAGACCTGAAGCGAGGCAACATTTCTAAGGAAGAAGAAGACACCATCATCCAGCTTCGTTCTAACCTGGGTAACAGGTTATTTTTGTTACTTTTTTTATTTTTAATAATCGCCTTTTTATTTATAATTATATTTTTCAAGAATTTTCGCATCGACATTTTCCGGCCACTCTCCTCCACCCGATCTGTCCTCCGACTACATTTTCCGCCCAGTAAATTATATTATGTGCAAATTCTAAAAATTTTAGGTACATTTATCTAAAATTGATTTGCATTTAACACCACTCTAAAATTTTCTTATTCTCTTATATATATAGAGAGAGAAATACAGTATAGATTAATAAGGGATTAATTAATAAGCTGCTTAAACTTAAATCAATAAAGCTTTTTTGTAATAATGAACTGTAATAATATATATACACGTGCGCGCACGTGTGTGGAGTATGGGGGTCAAGACTGGTGAACCAAAGCTTTTTATATTACTAGGGCCACTCAGAATTTCTTGAGGGCACGATTGATATTTTAAGGGAATTGTGAGAGAGGAATTTTTATGCAATTAAATAAAAAAAATAAAAGAAGAGGAGATAATTGAATGAATGGCTAAGATTGTTTTGATGATTATTTTTATATATTAGTATAAATATATTGGAGAAGGCTTCTCTTATTTATGTTATTCTAAACCTCTAAACATACAAATAATGTTATTTATTTATTGCAATAATTACGATGTTATAGAAATATTGGTAATGCATTTTATTATAATCTTCTTAATTATGAGTGGAAAAAAATAAATTAAAAAAAAATAAAGGGTGGGTCAGCTTTTTAGTGCGGTGTTCATCACACGCGGTACAGGAAATCACATGTGGGGGGGAATGCAGTCCAGCTGTTCAATTTCATTGTACGTGCGAGCGGGGCCCACGAGAGTTATTATTCGTGGGGGAGGGTGGGGCCCGAAATTATTGGGCTCCTTTCACTGGAAAAGGACAGATTTTATAAAAGATAATAATATAATTATATAATATTGGTGGGCACTAAAAGGGTAATTTGGACATTGGGTAATTTTATAAAACATAAAAGGGTAATTTGGACATTGGGCCCATTAATGCCCCCGTCTCTCTTATGTAATTCATAAAATTAGATATTTAAAATGGGCGAAAATAAATATTATATCTCTCTCTATTTACATATAAAATATAATATAATATGTAGACATAGAGTTTTGATCAAGTCCGGACATCGAACCGGCGGAGGGAAAGGTTCAAGATTCAACCGGTTCAACCGGGGTCGAACCGTTATACATATATAATAGAGTAAAAATGACATTGTAATAGAGTAATAGAATGAAATTTTGGTATGACAACGATTAAGACCACAGTCGAGAAAATAAAACTAGTTTTTTACTTTTGAACATAAAAGTGTATGAAGTTTTTTAGATAAAGTCGAACGTTCAAGAGCGACGGTTCATAACCACCACTTGATGACCGCCACCGTCGTGCCAAACAAGCGTAAAATTTAGTGAGATGTATGCATATATTAAAAATATATATAAACTTTAATTTTTAAAAATATCATATGTTAATATAATAATATATTTTAAAATATGTAATTAATTTTTATATAGATATATATATATTAATTTTTATATAGATATCTATATCAATTTTTATATAGTTATATATATTAATTATATATATACGTTAATATTTATATGTATATAAAATATTATAAGATGAAATCATAAGATTTAAATGTCTAGGTGGTTAGTTGTTCTCCTAAACCAATAGTGGTTAGGGTTTGAATCTTGTCATCTATAAATTTTCAACTATTTTAATATTGGGTCTTTGGCCCGCTCGGTTGCGTAAAACCGAGCCCGGTTCCCGGCCCACCGATTCGTCTGCCCGGTTTTTCGATTCTTGGGCGGTTCATGGATGGTGCGGTTTTTGTACCTGGACCGGACCGGCTGGGTGCCCGGTACGCGGTTCGACCGGTCCGGTCCGGTTTTTAAAAGCTTGATTTTGAGTAAATTTGAGGTCAAAAATGAAGAGCCTAATAAAGTTTTGTTTTATTAACTTTATTTTTTGTGGCTATGAATTCGGGGTTACCAACTTTTTTGTCCTCTTTCTCAAAATTATTTAATTCATATTACTATCTTTAAATAAACATCATTGTGAAATAATTTTAAAATAATTCACTTCAACTTTTAAATTTTACTTTTTTCTTCATATGTTTTTGTATGGTAATAATTAATAAATAATTTATAAAAATCAGTAAATCACTCTATTATTAGTCAAAAATGCGGATAGTCAAAAATGCGGATAGTCAAAAATGCGGATAGTCAAAAATGCGGATAGTCAAAAATGCGGATAGTCAAAAATGCGGATAGTCAAAAATGTGGTGGAGGGCCTTATTATTATTATTATTATTATTATTATTATTATTATTATTGTGGCCTATGATCAATACGCTTTGAAATGTACCAACTTTTTTGTCCCTTTTCTGAATATGAAAGAGCAGGCAAAATAATGCACTTAGATCTGTCATTTTATAAAATTTGAACCCCACATGAATATTTGACTTCTAGGGGGGATTTTTATTGTTCATATGCCCTGATTAACATTAGTTATATGCAATAATGATAAAATAATTTGATTTCCTTGGGATTTTTAATGTTTATTTAAAAAAAAAGGTTGTCACAAAGAATCAAAATAATAATGATAAAATAATTTGTCTTTTGTGATGATTTTAAGGTTATAACTCTCAAATATAACAATTCCTCCAATGTACACGTTTCGTAGTTAAAATGCAACCGTCGTAGAAATATATGTTTGGTATGACAACGCTAATGACGGCCATCAAGTAAAGAAAATTAGTTTTGATCATAAAAGTGAACCTAGTTTCTTAAGTTCTGTTTGGAGGAACTTATTTTCACCGGTCAAGCGATTACAACCGCATGAACCGAACATAAAAGGTGAACTTAGTTTTTAACATAAATTAAGGTCTGGTTCATGCGTTCTTAACGGATTGACCGGTGAAAATAAGTCCTCCCAATCGGAGCCTTAATTAGGTGAGGTTGGGATTCACGAAGGACGGTTAATAATCACAGCATTCACGACTGCTACCGTCATGCCAAACGGAGCCATAGTGCGCATTAGCCTATAAACTTTTTATGATGTCAAAATGTTGGGCTTCAAGAAAGAGTCTATCAACAGTTTTGCGAGCATCCCCGCGGAGCTGTTGTATGTGCACATCACTGCCGAAGGCCTCCATCGGCAAGCATCTCTGTGGGGCCGTTGTGTGTGCTTATTGCCCGCTCGCGCCCTCCATATATTGATTCCTTGCACTAGTGTCTATGTTCACGTCTATCCCAATCGTGCCCTGCAGGGTGCCCTCCTGCCGCCGCATCGAGCACATATGTGGACCTGGCGAGTGCGCTAGTTATTGCGTGCGTTTCTCCCACCTAATATCACGGCGCTAACTCGCATCAAACCGTTGGTTCCTATCAAAACAACATGATTGATCAAAATACTGTCTGTCGTATTTGACAATAATGACCGTCTTTCTGGAATACCGCAGTACTCCACGTAAACAACTCCGCCGTTGGATATGAGATCTTACGGTTTATTTAATCTCGCACCTAAAACTAAGTATGTGAGAGAAACGCACCTATTTTTTTTCCTTCTTCTACCATGAGATTCGGCACCCTGCACGCAGGTGCGAAATCCCCCAAGTGCGCGTTGTTCTTGCTGAAAACAAATTGAAGAAGCGCATTGTTCTCGCTGAAAACAAATTGAGAAGCACAAATTGCTGGTAATAACTCTGCATGTTTCAGAAATGTTGTTAGTAATAACTATTATGTAGTTGTGCAGAAGACATAATAAATATCATGTGCGTTAATATTTATTGATCGGGCAAGATCTTCGTCTTCCTCTTTGAATGATTGCCCTGCACGATCCCGGCCAGCCATCAATTATTAATAATAATGTCGGCGCATGTGGTGGTGGTGCCCGGGTCTGGTGCAGCTCTCTTTATTATGACTATCACCCCTCATTAAGACCCCCCCCCCCCCCCAATTGGTCCATTGTACTGTTTGTCTCGACTTAAAATTTCCAAAGGCTGATCTTTGATCTCCTTCATACTTTGATGGTTAGCCTGAATTAAATATGGTTTGTTGTTTGCAGGTGGTCTGTGATCGCCGGGCATCTGCCGGGGAGGACCGACAACGAGATCAAGAACTATTGGAACTCGCATCTGAGCAAGAAAGTGGACGGGTGTCGCGGCCAAGATGAGGACGGAAAATGCGACGCCGGGGGCGGAGGGAAGGCCGCGGGCGGACGGAAGAGGAAGGGAGGGAGGCCGAGCAAATCCTTCAGGAAGAAGAAGGGCGGGACTACTTCGATCTCCGCCTCAAAGGAGCACGGGGGAGAGAAGGATGCGATGATGAAGGTGACACCGAGCGGCGAGGATGGGGAGGGGAGCATGGTTATAGACGGAGAGACCGTCCCCGAGGAATTGGGGTCGGCGGAAATCGCATTGGGCATGAGCCCTTCAAATGGGGAGAAGGAGGGTGGGAGAAAGGAGGGCAATGGCGGGGAAATCGAGGTGTCGAATGGTGAAAAAGAGGGGGGACAAGAGCTTGATGAGATTGAGAAGTTGGTGGATTGGGATTTGGAGGAGATTGCATTGAGGTTGTGGGAGGGGGGAGAGGAGGGTGTGGGTGTGGGTGTGGGTGAGGTGTGGCCATGTGTTTGGGGGGATGAGTGCCATGAGATTGGTGGGGGAATAGGTGGCTTCTTTGATAATAACATTGAGTTTGATGCATTCAAAGATGAATGTTTTCAAAGTTGGTTGTTATCAGATGTACTATAGAGTTTCTTTCTTCTTGAGTTTGTCATATGGAGAGGGAGGGAGGGGCTTCATTAGGCCTTTGGGTTAGTCTAATAAGGGGCCACCCACATGTAGTAGGTCTTTGTCATGTAAATTATAACATATTCTTGTTTTGCTTTTCATGAGATTTTGTAATCTCTTCAATAATAATGCTCATTATGGCTAAAACCTTATAGTTATTCTATTTGATTTTGCTTTGCTTTATTAATAATATGGCTTAGGTTGACATGTATAGTTGGGTTTAACCTATTTGGGCCAAATAAAATATCAACTGAGTGAATGTAGAGCCGTGGTGGTTCTAAAATGTGTTTCCTAGTCTAATATACTCACAGATTTCAATAAACTCACAGATTTTGGCAAATTTTAAGTTTTAGAGGTGTTTTAAGGCTGTCTTGTAAAATGTATGTTTGGGATGACAATGGTTACGACTGCTATCAAGGAAAGAAAACAAGTTTAAATTTATAGAGAATCAAATTTCTTAGGCAAGGCCGGGCATTTACGAACGATAGTTCTTATACAACTATTGCATTCACGACCTCCATTGCCTTGTCAAACAGAGCTTAGATTTGGTGTGAAAAAAATTTCAGGAGGCCGAGAAAGGTCGCAGGAATACTCAATCAAAATCAAGACAAGTAAAAATCCGCATTAATAGAAACACAATAGTCTCAATCTAGAATTATTATCAATTTTTTTACAAGACGAGGTATATATTGCGAGACATGATTTACAATGTATCTGATGGAAATAAAAAATTACACGCAAGAGAAACCGGCTGATTGACAACAGTAACCGCCCAAGCTGCTAATTGTCAAGCTTGTCCGTCGAATCCGCCAAGTCGACAAACCACAACTCAAACCGCGTGGACTACCTGTTACTGAAATGCTGAGAAAACAACTTTATCCACCACTTCAGGTCGCCTGACCGCAAAGCTTGCCGCGAACAGAACTGCTGAGCGGAGAAACAGCCTACCCGGTAAGACCAGACGAACTGCTTATTTGAACTATCCACGACCCCGAGGAAGAAGACTTCTACTCGCGTAAACCACGACTTGTTGTATGTCACAAACTTTAAACTGCAAACTGTTCCACACTGAGCTTCCCACTAGTTGCCTAATTGCCCGGTGCTAGCCGCACAGCCTGAACAACACACGTCTACTTCATTTAGCCGCCCGGTTAGAAAAATCTAACCACAAGTTCAAAATGCGAGTAAGTTTTCACTGTTCTTGGTTTTTTAAATAACTATATGGGGACCCCTATTTATAGACGTCAGGGGGAGTGTGATCACCGCCCATAGTGATAAGATAATCGTTTGTCATCCTGCAGCTAGCATAACCTATCTGCACAAAGGTGCGGATACCAGAGTCAGACCGCCCGCGACAACAACTAATCGCACATGCGGTAAGATCCACCCGTCTGCATGACCAAGTGGACAACCACCACAGTCCGCGTGGACTTAGTAATCCAGCCACGCGTCCTGAGCCAACAACGCGCTTACGACGAACTGTCGGTCTCCGCAACCAGACCGCGCGGTACAGCGATCTCCGCGAACTCCAAAAGCAGACTGTGTAACCATGCAGTCTCTGCGACTAGACAACCAAACCTGACTTGTCACAGCACTGTGACCAAGTCCACAATACCAGCGAACTCTGGCTTCAGACCGCACAAGCAGAACACAACAAACTATATGGTTAGCCTCCGCTATCTGGGCTAACCGCCTGCCTCTACGCAAACCAGAGAACCTGCCAGCTCCAAGCGTGCTCCGCAGTCTCACCAACCAGATCGTAACAGTCGCGGTTAGCCCACTGCTAACCGTCCGATTACCTCTCAGGAAGCATACTGATCCAGACCACAACAAAGAAGGACAGAAGCCGGAAACCGGCTATCTGCCATCACCTAGCCGCCTAACCGGATGCGGTTTATGCGATCTGCCCAATTAGACCACTCACTCCCACTTCAATAATTTCAACATGATAATCTGTGAAGTGAACCTTATTATTCTGCATGATTGTTAGGAGCAGGTGTGCAAAGGGATTACATTTGGTGGTTTGTGTCTTGAAGCTCATTAAGAGAGACAAATCGCGAGCTAGTGATTATCCATTTTAGTTGTGGTCTTGACTTAGTCGCCATCTAGAATCTACCTCGTACCCTGCTCGTCCATTTTTGGTTGTGGATGAGAAACTTCTTCAAAGCATCAGGGTACGTGGCGGGACTTCCCTGCCGCAGCACCTGATGTCTTTTTTGTTGTCTCCATGTTTATGCATCCTAGCCTGTTAGCCTTCGAGCCCGACCGTTAAACCGATAACCTTAGGCTGCCTTGATCCGAATATTGGAATAGAGATTTTCCCGACTTCAACAACCACATAGACCATAATTTGGTCAAAATTGATTAGTTTGACCAATATAATGCAAACCTAAATGTGACTCAAAGATATAGTTTTGAGTAAGTGTGGGAATTGATCACAACTAGTTGCATTGAACTCATAAGATTGATAAGAACTCAAATAAAACCACTTAGACCTAATTCTCATCAAAATTGACACACGTTAGTGGATTATGTCTATCTCGTATCGAGGAAGAGAAAAAAGCAAGTTAAGCTCGAGTGCTTTAATGAAGGGATGAATTTATTTTAATCTGGTATTCACATCAATATTCAAGCAAAATGTCTCAAGCTTTCTCATAGATTTAACATTGTGAAAAAAAAAATCAACTTCACCATCCACTACAAGTTATAAGAGTCTCCTTATCAAAAGACATCATTTTATTAGTTCTAACTGTTTACATATCAAAATACATCATTAATGTATTTTGTGAAAGTAGTGATTTCTTATAGTGGTGAAAGAGTTGATGTACCCAGGTTATGAGAAACCACTACAAATCTCTTATTCCCTCTCTTTATAGTTTCATTCTTTTCCCGCATTTTTTTACTTCAAATTGACTTGTCGGAGAATGTCTTTTGCATATCCGAAAAGTATCAATATAATCAGTTTGACCCCCCTCTAATGCAGATTTGTCCATTCTGCCTTCAAGATGAAATTGAAAAAGGAGGTGCCTCAACACATAGCGGATGGGGGGAGACGATGATTAGTATTAGTTCGATTAATTATGCCCAAAGTAATTCGAAACATTCAAAATATCAAAGTTTTAGATCCTAAAAAAGAACCACAAAGTTGCCTCTATTGCGCATTCTCCGTTAAATCCCCTAACGAACAATTTACCCATGCGCAAAAATAGTCCACAAGAACCACAATGCTGCCTCTATTGCGCATTCGTCGTTTCTTACCCTAATGCACATTTTACCTATGCGCAAACATCGTCCCGCCCTTCTTTTTCAAATACTAAAAAATATATGCTAAAAATAGAAGTGAAGGTTAGCCTAGACCATCAAAATTCAAGGAGACCACAATGGGAAAACAATTTGACAAGAAAGATGCTACCCTTGGAGGAGCTGGTGGACCTAACTAACCTAACCACCACAATTATTTACACACACTTTTAATTCCATAAATGAAAGGGGCCACAATTAGGCTCTGTTTGGCACGGCAGTGACAGTCATGAATATGGAGGTTAAATTGTCATTCACTAACGTCCACCTAATTAATGAATTTCATCAACTTTTATGTTCAAACCGATGATATTTGTTAGGTGATCCTTAATGAATGACGGTTTAACACATGCGTTTACGACCGCCACCACTATGCCAAATAGAGCCTTAGTGTTCACTTAGGGCCTGTTTGGCTAAGCTGCGGCGGTGCAGGAAGCATTGGTGGGAAACAGTGGTGCAGGAATCAGCTGTTTTGCAGTGGTGGAAAAATTTATAAAATTGTTTGGAAAACTGTACTTGCATTGCTCGACTCACGTATGCGCGCTCGACACGCTCACGAGCTAGGACGATTCATTTTTGACCGATTTACGAGCGCCTTGAGTGACCCACAACAAAAATTATTAAACATTAAAACAGGTCTTCATGCCCTGCTGATAGTGCCCTACTTATTTATCCTATTTGTGATCAAGCGTAACGAAACATGCTAGTCCCAAACAAGTCTTCATGTGCTGGATGGACTGCAAATAAGAATGGACGTGCTTTGGCGATCACTGTTTCTTGAGCTGATGTGGGGCTTCGTTTGACTCAGTGGTGACAGCAGTGAACGCGGTGGTCATGAACCGTCATTCATGAACACCCAACATCAACTAAAAAAATCCATACATTTTATGCTCAAAATTAATTTATTTTCTTGGTAGCGGTCATAACCTTTGTCTTGCCATACATTCGTTCTATAATAATGTCGTTTTTGACTAAACTCACCGGAGTAAATAAGCCGCCCCATACAAAGCCCAGTTGGTGCGGTGAAAATGACCGAAATCTTCGTCTTGAGCTCGTGAATTTCCTGCTGGACCTCAGATTTTCTTAGAGCCACAGAAGTTGCTCTCCCCAGAAGGATCTTCAGCTATCTGAATTCACTGAAAATAATGCCAAAAACTATACCAATTATGGCTCTTTTGGCCGTTTTTGGCTAGATGCAGGCCGCTGATATATGTATGTCATGTTTTTTTATACGCATGTTAAGTTTTAGAATGATTTTTTCCAGGCATGCAAACAACAACAACAACTACAGTTCATACAAAGTCAGGCTAGAAAATTATTAAAGAGCATGCGGCTAAAACTATCATGCGGTTAAAACTGTTGTTGATCCTCATTAAATGGACTATTCAACGTATGAGATTGATTTGAGTTGAAGTTAATTGAAGTTTAATTTGCTAAAGAACATCATTAGCCAATCAACTACAAATAAAAAGATTTACTAATTGTTGATAAGATGAATGTGTTCCGTGCCCATCGCCGGATTAAATGCTCCAGCAGCAATGACAACTTTTGCAAAATGTTGGGCTCTAACTATTTTCCCATTGCAGAAGTCAACAGAATAGCCGCAAGCAGCCTGCGATGCCGACGGGTAGAAGCCAAACATCTATAGGAGGCCGAACATCTACAGGAGGTCGATCGTCGTGGAGATGGCCGATCATCGTCGAGATGCCCGATCGTCGTGGAAAAGGCGAAATCGGATTTTTTACTATAACCTTGGCATGCGTTTAGCCATAAGCGGTCTACGGGTTGTATAAAAGAAAAACTTCGTTTCTTTCTATAACCTTGACCTGCGTTTAGACATAATCGATCTGCCTTTAACAATGCTCTTTGCATAATTACATGGTGCAGCCGTCTGCACAATTGCATTTACCTTTCCTCAAAGTTATCTCAATTCACATAAATGAACATTCCGCTAGATTATTTTATGATATTTTAATTTTATCATTTTATAATGATTCTAGATCTGGATCTCACCGGCGGCGGTGGCCTTGCCTGCTCGCCGCCGAACAAACCCCCTGCGAGTATGCCGGAGAACACCCCGGTGGGCGTCGGGCAAGCCGGCGATGGCGGCATAGGGAACACGTGGCCGCCCTTGGGAGTTTTTTTTCTGAATAATTAATAATTCTATTGTTTTAAAAATTAAAAATATTAAAATTCTAATAAATGAAATTTAGAAGACATTTAAATTTTAAATAACTGTCAGGGGGCGGGCGCGGCCCGCCTCGACGCGGGTGCAAATGGTGACCTTATTTATCTATATATTTATTACCTAGCTCAGAGAGAGAGAGAGAGAGGAGTGGGACGAGAGAGAGGGTGGGAGTAGAGGGCCAATTTATTTATTTTTAAGTGGGAAGATATATATATATACAAGCAGTCGTACACGGCGGACCCCGTGCGGGGCGGCGACATTGGTCGTTGGGGCGACATTAGTCGTTGGGGTGACATTAATATTCTCGGCACTACCCAGTTCACACTTTGATCTAGCGGAAACCCAAGGAGCAAGCTCAACACACCAAACACATGAAAGAACAAGCAGATCTTATATTCATTTACTCTTCTTTACAAGGCAAGGTATACATAGCGAGACATGATTTTGCTAGTACACAAGCTATAACAGAAAGCGCAAAAAACAAGCCGGGCGGACAGTACTGGAAACCGCCGAGACCGCCGAAGTTGCCAAGTCTGCCGAAGCCGCCCAAGCTGAAGCTGCAACACGCCGAATAGACACGGAGTCAGCCGAGGCCGCGAGACCGCGCGGACACACCGTTATTCGCCTACTGCTGATGAACTGATGAACTGACTGCTTACCCGCCTGAGACTGGCGGACAGGTTATTGGAACTTGCAAAGTTGAAGCAGAGAACTGACAAGACGCAGTGCGACCTGCTGAAACCGCAGTGACCGCACACTTCCAAGTACTTGACCGAAGTCAAAACCAAACTCCTGGCTCCTTGAAGCTAGTCGCGCGACCTGCACACAACAAACAGTTAACTCTGATTCAATCCACGCGGATAGAAAACTGAGACCGCAGCACTTTGACAAGCCCCCACTTATTGTTCACTCAGCTACTGTAGACGTGCCGGGAGGTCCTATTTATAGGCGAGGTGAGGAGTGTGGTCACCGCCCTAGTGGATAGAGACACCGCCCCAGCTCGCGCGCTAAAAACACCCGTCCGCTGAGTCCACAAGGACTTAGCCGGATTCCAAGGAACAAACCTCCAGGAGCAAGGCACTGATCACAACAAGGCGGACTTGCCTCACACTATGTGGACAGTCCGCACAGTCCGCACAGTCCGCAACATCACCAAATGAACAGCCACAACCCTTTCAGCAACAGTCCGCACACTAAAAGAGGCAGTCCGCATAGTACAAGACCAAAGCATCTATTTGCCACAAGTCCACGACCAAAGGCAGGGTTAGCAACAGTTCGCCCGGCCAACAACGGACTTGGCGGATACAGCGGACACACTGGACTTGTCACAGAATATGACCAAGTCCAATAAATCACAAAGGGCCTAATGCGAGCTTGGCGGACAAGGCTCAGTCCGCCAATCACCCAAAGCGAAAACCGCCAACACTACTCCAGAGTTAAGGTCGAGTCCGCAAGCAATCCTCGCACGGCTGCCCAAACGACCAACTGCTGGACTCTACACACCAGTCCGCCACAGCCACAACACCGTTGTCCTACCAGAGCTCGGCAAGGTCACAACCAAACTCTAAGGCCATTCCGCAATAGCGAACACCGCGGACACGTCAGTCTGTATGCCTCCCGCGGTCAGAACCCAATCCGACGGGTAACGCTAGCTTGCAACACGGCCACTGAGCAAAGTACTGTCTACAGTCCGCGAACCTTTATCCACTCAGGCCGCTCCTTACTCAGCCAAGCCAGCAAGACAGCCAACGCCCAATCCGCAGACAATAGTCCGCCCAGGCCGCTCCTTACTCAGCCAAGCCAGCCAAAACAGCCAACGCCCTATCCGCAAACAACAGTCCGCCCAGGCCGCTCCTTACTCAGCCAAGCCAGCCAAAACAGCCAACGCCCTATCAGCAGACAATAGTCCGCCCAGCCCGCGGACTTAGTCCGCACAGGCTGCTCAGAAAAATAGCCAGATCCTAAGCCTAACATCAGGCCGCATAACAGCAGTTGTCCGCCCAGTCCGCCTAGTCTGCCTAGTCCGCGGACTCTGTCCGCTCAGGCCGCCCGGCCTGCCCATCAACCACTTCCACTTCACAACTATCAACACTCCCCCTTGAAGTGAGAAGTGGTGATCAAGCCCAGCAAGCTGCGCAACCGCTCAAAAGGCCCTTTCGACAGTGGCTTCGTGAAGATATCAACAAGATTATCTTTACTCCGAACATGCCCGACCAGAAGAGATCCCTCCAACAACTTCTCCCTTATGAAGTGGTGATCGATCTCAATATGCTTGGTCCTAGCGTGACACACTGAATTATTTACCATCTTGAGAGCACTCTCATTTTCACCCCGGAGTAAAGTTGGCCATTGCACTTCTTCGTGCACATCCTCTACAAGTCTCCTCAACCAGATGACTTCCCGAGCAGCCAAGGCCGAAGCCTTATACTCTGCCTCCGTAGTTGAGACGGACACTGAGTCCTGTTTCTTGCTACACCATGAGATGTTAGCTGATCCGCAAGTGAACACATAACCTGAAGTTGACCTTCGATCATCTGAATCACCACCATAGTCAGCATCCGTGTGCCCAAACAAGGCAAAATCCGAGTCCCTTTTGTAGAGAAGTCCCATATCAAAAGTTGTCTTGACATACTTCAGAATGTTCTTTGCCGCCACTAGATGAGACTTCCTTGGTTCAGCCAGAAATCGACTTACTCGGCCAACAGCGTAAGCAATGTCTGGCCTTGTAATCGTCAGGTAGATCAAGCTTCCAACAAGAGCTCTGAACACCAAGGGGTCAGGAAGAATCCTTCCCTCATCTCGTCGAAGCTTCAGCCCATATTCCAGTGGAGTAGAGCAACTCTTTCCTTCGCCCATGCCGAACTGCTTCACAATGCGATCTGCATATCCTCTTTGGCAAATGAATATACCGCTCTTCTTCCCCTCCACTTCAAGACCAAGAAAGTGATGAAGCTCTCTCAAGTCTTTCATATCGAAGCGTATAACAAGCTCAACCATGAGCCTTACTACTTCCTCCTCCGAATTCTCTGTGATGATCATATCATACACATACAGCAAGACCAAGACTTGAAGCTCCCCCTTCTTCTTGACGAACAAGCTAGAATCTGAGTTGGAAGCAAGATAACCGCAGAATTGCAAATACTCTGCTATCTTCCTATACCAAGCTCTAGGAGCTTGCTTCAACCCATAAAGAGCCTTCCAGAGCTTGCAGACATAGTCCGGATGAACTTTAGAGACAAAACCAAGTGTCTGATCCATGAAGATGTCCTTATCAATCTCTCCGTAAAGAAAAACATTCTTCACATCAAGCTGCCACATCCTCCATCCCTTGCTAGCAGCCAAGGCGATCACCACTCTAACTGAAGTCATCTTTGCAACGGACCGAATGTCTCCTCATAGTCTTCTCCATACTGCTGTGAGAATCCTCGAGCGACCAAGCGAGCTTTGTATCTATCAATGCTCTCATCAGCCTTCTTCTTCAACTTAAATACCCACTTTCAAGTCACTGGAGAAATGCCATCAACCTTGGGCACAAGATCCCAGGTTTCATTCTTCTTGAGAGCAGTGATCTATTCCTTCATGGCATCTTCCCACTCCTTGACTCCAGTGGCCTCATTGAAGTTTGCAGGCTCTCACTCATCCAAAGGACCTGCAAAGAAGCAGGAGACAAAGCTCATTGCATTCCCATCACAGTAACGAGTCGGTGGCTTAATAACCCTCTTCGATCTCCAAAGAGTCTGCTCTTTGATTACTACCTTCGTTGCTTCTTCAGGCTCAACTCCTACTTGGGGCAAGCTTTGAGCAGTACTCCCCCTGCTTCCTGAGCTAGAAGGCTCAGCCTCAGAGTTTGAAGCAACAGGAGTTGCTGGTGAAACATCAAGCTCCTCTTTCAGGCCTTCAGCAGCCACCATCGGTACTTCATCAACCTTGCTTCCGGTTAGCTCAATCGAGCCACCTCCATACGACGTCAGCTCGTCAAAGACAACATCTCTTGACACAACGAACTTCTTTGTCGCAGGATTCATGCATTTCCATCCCTTCTTTCGCTCATCGTAGCCAACAAAAATAAGCTTCCTTGCCTTTGCATCCAGCTTAGTCCGTGAAGCATCCGGTACATGCACATAGCAAGTTGAACCGAACACACGAAGGTGTCCTACACTAGGCTTTTCCTTCAGCAACAACTCAATAGGAGACTTCATGTTGATTGGGCTGAGCGGTATCCGGTTGATGACATAAGAAGCACAAGACATCCCCTCCGCCCAAAAAGACCTTGGGATGTCTTTCGCATGAAGCCAGCATTTGTAAGCTTCCGTCAGATGACGAATCTTCCGCTCTGCTACTCCATTTTGTTGTGGAGTGTCAGCACAAGTGAGCTCTCGTTAGATTCCGTGCTTCATGCAGAAGTTAGAAAACTCGGAGGAGATAAACTCACAACCGTTGTCTGTTCTAAGCTTCTTGATCCGCAAGCCAAGACGGCCCTCCACTAGCTCCTTGAACTCCACAAACAACCGGAAGGCTTCAGACTTCTCCTTCAAGAAATAAACCCAAGTATATCTTGAGTAGTCATCAATCAGGACAAGCATGTATCTGCTTCCATCGAGGCTGCCAGTGACAGTTGGTCTCATCAAGTCGCCATGAATGCACTCCAATGGTTACTTGCTCCTTGTTTGTGATTTATCAAACGAAAGGCGATGTGCCTTACCGTATTGACATCCCGCGCAAACATGCTCGTCACCAAAGGAGGACAACTTAGGTAAACCTCTCACCAAACTTCTACTAGTCATAGCCTTCAGCTTGTCCATTCCTACATGCCCCAGCCTCTCATGCCAGATAGCAGCGCTATCGTTGGCTCTCATACGATCGATATAAGAATTAGTTGCAAGGACAAATAAGTTCTTAACTATCCTTCCTACATGAGCAACATCAGCCTTAATCGCTGATACGTTGCGAAGGAACCTCACGTCTGTTGGCCCAAACAGAACGTGATAACCAGCATCTACTGCATTGGTCACAGAGAAGAGGTTCTTCTTCATGCCCGGTACGTGATACACACTCCTTAATGTGAGTGGCCCCTGATCACTACCCAAAGACACAACCCCCTCTTTCTCTACTACATAAACAGTGTTATCAGCAGTTATGATAGCTTCGTTACCTGAGTATGCTTGTAAGGAAGAAAACTTCGACTTGTCGCCGGTGAGGTAATGACCACACCCGGAGTCCACGATCCATTCGTCGTTGAAGTCCTCAGCAGACAAGGCACGGACACAAGTGCCCGTCATGAAGGCTCCAACACATTCTGCTTCCTCACTCTTAGAGCAAGCTTCCTCCTTGCCTGCAGCATGTCTAGGCTGCAGCTTGTGTAACGCCCCCACCTGTCACATGACATATAACGGTGGGTCCGGCCGGGGCTCCACGCCATATATCACAGACAAGCGAAGGAATCACGTGTGGAAATCAAAATCAACGCGAATCCTTAACTCATCCATTCTAGCGCAGCATTATTTTGTTAACATGAACTCCAACCAGAATGTCCACCACTATATAAATACCAGAATGTATACAACTCACACACCCTGGCCGTATGGCCTTACAAGTTCCTCTTTTACACAACAATCATTTCGTACATCGGCACGCAGGCCGGCCACACATGAAATCCAAACAACACTCTCCGCATGGCCTTCAAGGGCCTCATCAAGCTAGCCATTCTTATGCATTTCCAGCCGCAACACCTGCAATTCCACATCCAAGACAAACCAGAAAACAAAGTAACGGTCAGCATTTGGCTGACCCATTATAACGACCCTACCCCCTACCCGGGGTAGTGGTTCCTTCCCTGTATACAGTGCTGTCATCTATCATCAAGTATCATCAACATCATATGTATATCATGCTTTATTCCGCTAGCAAACACATTCCATCACAAACGCTGGAATCCACCAGACGCTCCGTGCACTCAGGGCACCTTCTTGGTGTACCGGAATCCACCAGTCGTACACCGCCGATCCGAGGTGTTAACTTGTTGGTTGACCGGACCTAGTCCACCAGTCTCGCAAGCTGGCGACATCCTGCCCAAACCACTCAGAGGTCCAACCTCACAGCATCCAATAACCAGAGTAGGTCGACCCACAACATGTGGTGTAGCACGCCGGGTTTATCTAAGCTCCCCGGGCAATGTCTACCCATCGACCCCCCTCCTAATCCGATCGACCCACACTATGTGGTGCAACAACCCGGGTTTAACTCGGCTCCCCTAGCATTGCCACCCATCGATCCCGCTAACTAACTAGATCAACCCACCCTAGTGGTGTAACAGTCGGGTTTATCACGAGCTCCCCAGACATGTTACCAATTGATCATATCACAACCAGGAGCTTTGCCAAAGCCTCCTCACATTCAGCATCACATCCATACATTCATCACAAGAGAAAACCATTTGCATCTCATCAAATCCACGGAGTCATCTCCGGTTTACCCATGAACATCACCAATCCAGACTACCGGTCCAGATGGGCTTCACACAGCATGCCTCTGTCGTACTCCATATTTCCGGCTCTAAATGCAGACTCAACAAAGGAATCTCTTCCGCAAATCCACCTCTTGGTGGAGGATTCCAAGCACATGCATAAAGGAAGGACTGCGATGTCCAAGAAGGAGATCGTTACCCTTGAAGATCGCTTCGGCGCCATGAAGTAGCCGAATGAAAATCACCGCCTCGGCTCTGCCTTCACGAATCCGCTCTCGGATCTTCGTTCCGCACTCCGCAGCTCCTACAGCAGCTGGAAGACTTCTCCCTTTCCCTCTTGCCTTGGCCTTTCTTCTCTCTCTCTTGGAATAAATATGATGAAGAAGAAGAAGAGAAAAGAGGGGTTTTATCCTCTTTGTCTCGGCCTTCACAACACCTGGACAGAGCCCAGCCACTGGATCCAGGAAGAGGGAAACAAACGACTCAGATTTGGCCAGAAAAGCTAAAACATGGCCTGACACGCCCTGTGACACGCCCGTGTCACAGGCCGTGTCCCCCTAAGCGGCAGACAACCGACTCAATCCAACCAGAACACGCCCGTGTGACACGCCCGTGTCACGTGTCGTGTACCCGACACGCCCTCAGACACGCCCGTGTTTGAGGCCATGTGTAACGACCCGAATCGCTCTAGGCCCCTAGTGTGTGAGTTTTTGAGTCAGGAGGGTTGACTCAAGTCCTGAGAAGTGCAGGGAGTTGGGCTGCACTTGTGGAGAAGTGGAGAAATCAGTGTAGAGAGAAGTGACACGGGTAGTGACACGGCCGTGTCCCTACCCGTGTGCGTCGAGACGATCTCGACGAGGCGTGTCGAGATCGTCGAGAATCGTCGAGAGTCGTCGAGATCATGACACGGGTAGTGACACGGCTGTGTCCCTACCCGTGTGCGTCGAGATGATCTCGACGAGCCGTGTCGAATCGTCGAGAGTCGTCGAGATGGTGACACGGGTAGTGACACGGCCGTGTCCCTACCCGTGTGCGTGACACGGGTAGTGACACGGGCGTGTCCCTACCCGTGTGCGTCGAGTTGAGCTCGACGAGAAGTGTTGATATGTAACTGAAGATGCACACGGCCAATGACACGGCCAGGCACACGGCCGTGTCATGTGAACACGGGTTGGGACACGGCCGTGTCCCTACCCGTGTCAAACAGTGAACCGACATGGAAACCGCCACGGCCGTTTCGCGGAAGCAGGACACGGGTACGGACACGGCCGTGTCCCTACCCGTGTCACATTTTGCTTATAAGGGGCAGAGAAACCCTAGCCGTTTTTCATTCTCTTTTCCTTCCCCTATTTCCTGTGAGACTTCCTGGTGAGAGAAAAACTGCAGGAGCAAGTTTTACCGAAGGAGATCCGCCATCGCCGCGAAAGAGAAGATGCCGCCAAGGAGAACTACGCGATCCATGGCCGGAAATGGTGGTACCGCTGGAGTCAACGTGAGTTTCCTACCCTCTCCCTTGGTGCTAGATCTTAGGTATTTAGGAGAGACATCGGTTCAAGAGAACTTGATGGAGAGGAGAAGATTCTAGGTTTGGCCATGCTAGGATTTGAATCCTAGATTTTAGATCTCTTCAACCCTTCCCCTTTTCTTCAATACGATGATGGGTGAATGGTTTCGTGAGGAGTTTTGGCCTTTGAGGTTGAATAAGGGAGGAGAATATTTCTGGAAAATTTAGGAACGATCGCCTTGACGAGGAAGACGAACCGATGCCGTTCATTTTCCTTTAAGATGCGCGCAGAATCTGTATTCTGCGCGCAGCGATCTTCTAGGCCCTTTTTTTATGTAGGATATGTGCAGATCTGGGCTTTTGGCCAAACACGAAAGTTGTAGCCCTTGGAAATACCTTTCCAACGAGTGGTTGCACGACTTCAGGTGATGTCTGTGGCCCCGGGAAAACCAAATCGAGTTTGCTGTCCGGCAACTCCTGTACACAGAAATTGTGTTCTGTGCGCAGTGAACTTTGAAGCCGATTTCGAGTAAGTTACTGTCAGATCTGGGTTGTGACCTGAATATGAAAGTTGTAGATCATGAAAATACCTTTCCAACGAGGGGTTACACGACTTCACCGGATTCCTGTAGCCTCGGGAATCTCCGGTCGAAGTTGCTGTCCAGATTAGTGATACACTTAGAATTCTGGTTTTATATTAAGTGCAACAAGAGTTGGTGGAATTCTGTCAAGATTAAATAATTGATGCTAATCACCGAAGAACTTTGAATGATGGTGTTTACTATTTAGAATGCATACAACTGATTTATTATTGCAAGTTGTCTTGATATTTGGATGGTTTCCTTTATGTTTAATCGAATCGAATTGATAAGATGTTGATAGATTATAACATATGCGCATCATATAAGTCTTATGTAGAGTTCATATGGAATGACATATAGAAGATTAAACTATGGCCATGATATGTTGATTTGGTGAAATGAAATTTATTAGTCCAATACTTAGAGCGTCGTCTCCCTACGGGTAGTATTGTGGAAGAATGAAAGTGCGGTGTTGACCGTCACTTGTTTTGTTGTGTTGAGATAGGTGTGGATGGATGGTTGGGCTGTGTCCTCGTGTTTACTTCCGAGGCCCCTTCCATGATATGTTGATATGGTATTTGCATGAGGTGTGAGTCGACACGCGGTGTCGTAATCCTGGGTTAAGGATAGTGTGGCAGGTCTACGGACTCGCCAGTCGTCACACCGACGGGAGTTGGCAGTTAGACTTGGTCGGTTTGGGCTGTGTCCTCGGTGTTCACGTCCCGAGGCCCCTCCGACCATGTGGACGGTTGGGCTGTGTCCTCGTGCTTTCTTCCGAGGCCCCTTCCGGGTCACGCAAGGCCAGTTCGGGCTGTGTTCTTGGTGCACATCTACCCAAGACCCCGCTGGGCCATAGTACGCATGGGCTCCGCTGTTGTGTTCTTAGCGTTGAGGCGTACGGAGGCCTAGGTGAAGTAGTGTGATACCCGCCTAGTAGTAGAAGTGCCCGTTCTACTGTCACCGCCTGGCCACGGCGGCTGATGCCTGAGAGGTTAGCTACCTGCTCGAAAAGTGGGAACTACAGTCTGTGTCGACATAGCAATTGCATGAGTGTGCATGGGTGAGTCATTGCATAGCATTCATAGCATTTCATATCATTGCACAACAAGATCCTCATCGTATAAGTTTGTATGGGCACTCTTATACGATGAGTTACTTTTATGTGACCCGATCCTTAACTTATAAGTTTGTATGAGCATTCTTATAAGTTAAGTTACTTTCCTGTTGTAGCTCTTATACTTGCTAGTCTAGTTGTAGCTCTTATATAAATGCTGATTATGATACTGCTTCTCTTACACTACTGCCACCTGCTTGTTTTTCCTTTGCTTGCATACTTACTGATATATATTGTACCCTTGTTTCTCTTTCTCCGCCCGGTGCCGAGGAGTCGCCGGGGGAGCGGATGTGAAACCACTTAGTCGTTTCGACTAACGGTTGCTACGTCTTCTTTTTTAGGAGGTCACGCCGCAGGTAGAGCAGCCGCAGACTATGCAGCAGGACAGCCAGGCCAGGACGACAGGGCCTGATGTGACGGTGCCGTCGATACCGTCTGTTACTGATGTTAGTGTTTTGCTTACTCTGATGTAGCCCGTTTGGGCAATGTTTAGCTGTACTCTGATATATTGTAGAAGCATGTTTTAGCTTCTCATTATTGATGTTTTTGGACATTACATACTTAGTGTGGATTTTGACTTCTCATGTTTATTTATTTGGTTGGGTTGGCATGATTTATTGATATTGTTGTAGCCGGCGGGATAGGCGTCTTGTGGTACAGGTTAGCCCGTGTGCTAATGCTACCGCAAGGCGGCTGTTCCGGGCATAAGACTCCCCCTTCGTGCCGTGTTTTGGGATCCGGGGAGGGGGGGTCTTACAAATGGTATCAGTTTGCCACGATCCTCAACTACGATGTCATTCAACAATGGTGCCACCCCCGTTTGGTTAGTCAGTTTGGGGACAAACTGACTTAGCGGAAGCAGTGGTGTGCCCATATGTAATTCACATTAAGTTTGTCCAACTTTGACCTTAAGTTTAGCCAACCTGACCACAAATTTGTCGTGTACGTGTAGGTTCCACTACATGTTGAGCCGATGGGGGGTACTCCTACCCCTCCCATACCCACTCAGTTCCAACAGTCTGAGTTGGGGCAAACGCTTACCGCCATTCTTGATGCTTTTAAGGCACAGCAGGCTCCGGTGCAACAACAAGCCCCGAGCTCCAACTGGCTGAGCACCTTCCGGGCTCTCTCCCCTCCCGTCTACCTTGGGACGGAGTCAGCCGTACGTACAAAAGAATGGCTAGACACGATAGAAGAGTTGCTGGCTGGTATCCGTTGCCCGGCCAACATGGCAGTGACATTGGCAGTGTCCGTCTTGGACTTACATGCGAAGAGGTGGTGGAAGTCCCTCATGGGCTCTACCTTCCAAGGCCGGATCTACACAGAGATAAGTTGGAGTGAATTCTCGGGTGTTTTCTTGGAGCACTTTATCCCTACATCGGCCCGAGATGAGCTTGAGCAGAGGTTCCTTCTACTAAAGCAGGGATCAAAGTCGGTTACAGAATACCAGCGGGAATTCCAGCATCTCGCAAGGTTTGTGGATTCTTATGAGTTGGATGACAGAGGTTATGCCAAGCGCTTCTATAAAGGGCTGCGAGATCCCCTAAGGCAGTCCCTTTTGTTTATAGCGGATGGTAGCTTGGCGGAGATCATTGATATGGCGAAAAGATTGGAGGCGGACCACCTGGGATGTACTAAGAGGCCTGCGGAGGACGTGATGGAAGCCGGCCAAAGTAATAGAAGGAGACGGGACTTCAGAGGAGGAAGAGGTTATCAAAGAGGTGGAGGGCGTGTCCACCGAAACTATAGGGTGGAGCATCCAGTTCCGCAGCCGCCTGCGTTGCCTCCACCCCCACAGCCTCAGCGATTTCAACAACCTGAAGGGCGTCGTGGTCTGGTGTGCTTCGAATGCAACCAGCCGGGCCACATCCGGCGTTTCTGCCCGCAGCTATATGGGAACGCCCCTCTTGCTCTCCCTCCTGCTCTCCCTCCACCAGCTCCACGAGGACGGGGATATATGCGTGGTCGAGGACGAGGACCGCCAAGAGGAAACCCCGGACCGGTCCGGGATCAAGTGTACGCGCTTGATATGGCGCAGGAACGGAACCCACAAGATGTGATTGCAGGTATGATTTAATTAGTTTACATACTTGCATGGTTTAACATGAATTGCTTAGAACTTATTAGACACTAGCAATAAGTTTTGGTCGTTGGCACTTAGGCACCGTGATTATTGGCGGGAAGACGGCCTATGCGCTGTTCGATACCGGTGCCTCACACTCTTTTGTGTCCGAAGATTTCATAAAAGACGTGGGTGATGTTCATTACTTCACGGGAATAGCCCGACGTGTACGCCTTCCGGACGGCTCGGAGATGATCGCGACCGCCAAGTGCGAGTTGGAGTTATTTATTGATGGGAAGGCCTTTGATACACCGGCCACGGTTCTGAGAATGCCGGAGTTTGACATCATTTTGGGCATGGCATGGCTGGACTGGCACTTCGCGAGGATCGACTGCGCGGAGAAGCGGATCTATTTGAGGCATGGAGACTCTGACGTCATCTTCCAAGGTATTGGCTTCGCGCCACGTATGATATTATCTTCTATCCAGGTTGTAAAAGCTCATATGAAGGGGGACGAGGTCTTCATGATCTGGTTCGAGTTAAAGGAGGAAGCGTTGGAATTAAAGGATGTACGGGTTGTGCGGGACTTTCCCGAGGTATTTCCTGAGAAGCTACCAGGATTACCGCCGCATAGGGAGGTCGATTTCCAGATTAATTTAGTACCAGGTGCCAAGCCTGTATCTAAGGCTCCGTACAGAATGGCCCCGAAAGAACTCGCTGAGTTTAGAGTTCAACTGCAAGAACTAGTAGATTCAGGGTTCGTTCGCCCCAGTTCGTCACCGTGGGGTGCCCCCGTATTGTTCGTAAAGAAGAAGGATGGAACCCTGCGATTGTGCATAGATTATCGGGAACTCAATCGATTGACGGTGCGGAACACTTATCCGCTACCTCGGATCGACGAGTTGTTCGATCAATTAGTGGGAGCGCATTGGTTCTCTAAATTAGACTTGCGCTCTGGATACTATCAGTTGAGGATACAAGAGGGGGACATTCAGAAAACAGCCTTCAGTTCGAGATATGGTTTGTATGAGTTCACAGTAATGCCGTTTGGGCTCACGAATGCACCTTCGGCCTTCATGAGCCTGATGAACAAGGTGTTTGAACCATACTTGGACATCTTCGTCATCGTTTTCATCGACGATATCTTAGTCTATTCAAAGACGGAGGAGGAGCATGTCGAGCACCTGACCTTAGTTTTGAAGAAATTGAAGGAGCACGCCTTGTATGCCAAGTTTAGCAAGTGTGAATTCTGGCTTAAGGAGGTTGCCTTCTTAGGGCATGTGATCAGTGGAGCAGGATTAGCTGTGGACCCAGCTAAGGTGCGGGTCGTGAAGGAGTGGTCGCCCTTGAAGTCGGCGGCCGAGGTACGAAGCTTTCTTGGACTTGCTGGCTACTACCGCAAGTTCGTGAAAGGATTCTCCAAGATTGCCCTTCCTCTTACCTCCTTGACGAAGAAGGGTGTGCCATTTGAGTGGACACCTAAATGTGAAGCAGCATTTCAAGAGTTGAAGGATAGGCTTACCTCCGCCCCCATCCTTGCACTTCCGTCTGGGAAGGAAGGATTTCAGGTTTACACAGACGCATCATATCAAGGGATGGGAGCGGTGCTGATGCAGCACGGGCATGTGATCGCTTATGCTTCAAGGCAGTTAAAGAAACATGAAATCAATTACCCGGTTCATGATTTGGAGTTAGGAGCGGTGGTGTTCGCTTTGAAGGTCTGGAGGCATTATTTATATGGCGTCCACTGCGAGATCTTTTCTGATCACAAAAACTTGAAGTATGTTCACACTCAGAAGGAGTTGAACCTGAGACAACGACGGTGGTTGGAATTTCTATGCGACTATGAGTTCACCATGAACTACCACCCCGGGAAAGCGAACTCGGTAGCCGATGCCTTGAGTAGAAAAGTGCCAGGCTCTAGCCCAGAGTCTCGGCTGATGAGTATGAAGTTGGCTCGGATGATCGAGAAGATGGAAATTACTCTAGTATTCAAGGATCCTTCGGCGGAATATGCGGAGTATTTGGCCAACATGAGCATAGTTTGTGATATCCGAGACCGGATACGGGTGGAGCAAGGAATGGATGCGTCCTTGGCCCCGGCAATCAAGGCAATTGAAGATAGGACCACCGATGAGTACACACTAAAAGACGGTCTCGTTTATTTTCGTGGCCGACTTTATATTCCCAAGGGCGGAAAAATTCGGGAAGATATATTGAGAGAGGCGCATTCCTCTCAATATTCAGTGCATCCGGGTATTGCTAAGATGTATGCCGGACTGCGGAAGACCATATGTTGGCCGGGAATGAAGAAGGATGTTCGCTACTATGTTACACATTGCGAAGCTTGTCAAAGAGTGAAGGCTGAATGCAGGAGTCCCGGTGGTTTGTTGCAGTCGCTGCCCATCCCCGAATGGAAGTTCGAGGATATCTCCATGGATTTTGTTCATGGGCTACCTCGTTCCCGCTCCGGGAATGATTCGGTGTGGGTTATTGTGGACCGACTGACAAAGGTGGCCCGGTTCATTCCAATGAAGAAGGAAGCACACGTGGATGTTTTGGTACGCCTTTTTGTGGAGCAATTTGTACGGTATCATGGCGTGCCCAAGACGATTGTTTCGGATAGGGATGGTCGGTTTACATCAAATGAGTGGAAGGCGGTGCAGGCGTATTTGGGCTCACGCCTAACCTTTAGTACCGCTTTTCATCCTCAGACTGACGGACAGTCAGAGCGGACAATCAGAACGCTGGAGGATTTGTTGAGGCTATGTGTGTTGGACAGAGGAGAGCCATGGGAAAGACTCTTGCCCCTGGTGGAATTCTCCTACAACAATAGTCATCAAGCAAGCATCGGTATGGCGCCCCATGAAGCCCTTTATGGAAGAAGGTGCAGGACTCCCTTGTCTTGGGTGCAAGATGAAGATCCGAAGGCATTGGGAAACGAATACATAGATGATACTGATGCGGCGGTCAGATTGATACGGGATCGCATGTTGGAGGCTCAAAGTCGACAGACGAAATATTATAATAAAAAGCACCGGATGGTGGAGTTCCAGGTGGGCGAAAAAGTGTTCCTTAAGATTCGGCCGATGCATGGAGTGTCGCGGGTGCGTGGAGTGAAAAAGCTCAGCCCAAGGTATGTTGGGCCTTATACTATACTAGAAAGGATCGGCCCGTTGGCCTATCGGTTGGAGTTACCACCAGAACTAGAAAATCTCCACGACGTGTTCCATGTGTCGTCGCTTCGAAAAGCATTGTTGCGGCCCGACCAGTATATTCCCACTACTGATGGTGCGGTGGTGTCAGATAGGTCTGTGCGACTAGAGCCGGTACGGATTGTTGACAGCGAGACAAGGACTTTGCGCCGCAAAAGTGTTCCCTTAGTAAAGGTGCTATGGTTGAATCATGGGAAGGAGGAGTACACTTGGGAGCCAATGGATTTGATGCAGCAACGCTACCCGGAGCTGTTTGCCCAAGGTAACCTTATTTAAAAACATGTGATAAACTTCCTGTTAAGTTTTCTCCACACAGCTTAAGCCTGATTTCGGGGACGAAATCTTTTATTTTGTTTATAGGATTTGTAACGACCCGAATCGCTCTAGGCCCCTAGTGTGTGAGTTTTTGAGTCAGGAGGGTTGACTCAAGTCCTGAGAAGTGCAGGGAGTTGGGCTGCACTTGTGGAGAAGTGGAGAAATCAGTGTAGAGAGAAGTGACACGGGTAGTGACACGGCCGTGTCCCTACCCGTGTGCGTCGAGACGATCTCGACGAGGCGTGTCGAGATCGTCGAGAATCGTCGAGAGTCGTCGAGATCATGACACGGGTAGTGACACGGCTGTGTCCCTACCCGTGTGCGTCGAGATGATCTCGACGAGCCGTGTCGAATCGTCGAGAGTCGTCGAGATGGTGACACGGGTAGTGACACGACCGTGTCCCTACCCGTGTGCGTGACACGGGTAGTGACACGGGCGTGTCCCTACCCGTGTGCGTCGAGTTGAGCTCGACGAGAAGTGTTGATATGTAACTGAAGATGCACACGGCCAATGACACGGCCAGGCACACGGCCGTGTCATGTGAACACGGGTTGGGACACGGCCGTGTCCCTACCCGTGTCAAACAGTGAACCGACATGGAAACCGCCACGGCCGTTTCGCGGAAGCAGGACACGGGTACGGACACGGTCGTGTCCCTACCCGTGTCACATTTTGCTTATAAGGGGCAGAGAAACCCTAGCCGTTTTTCATTCTCTTTTCCTTCCCCTATTTCCTGTGAGACTTCCTGGTGAGAGAAAAACTGCAGGAGCAAGTTTTACCGAAGGAGATCCGCCATCGCCGCGAAAGAGAAGATGCCGCCAAGGAGAACTACGCGATCCATGGCCGGAAATGGTGGTACCGCTGGAGTCAACGTGAGTTTCCTACCCTCTCCCTTGGTGCTAGATCTTAGGTATTTAGGAGAGACATCGGTTCAAGAGAACTTGATGGAGAGGAGAAGATTCTAGGTTTGGCCATGCTAGGATTTGAATCCTAGATTTTAGATCTCTTCAACCCTTCCCCTTTTCTTCAATACGATGATGGGTGAATGGTTTCGTGAGGAGTTTTGGCCTTTGAGGTTGAATAAGGGAGGAGAATATTTCTGGAAAATTTAGGAACGATCGCCTTGACGAGGAAGACGAACCGATGCCGTTCATTTTCCTTTAAGATGCGCGCAGAATCTGTATTCTGCGCGCAGCGATCTTCTAGGCCCTTTTTTTATGTAGGATATGTGCAGATCTGGGCTTTTGGCCAAACACGAAAGTTGTAGCCCTTGGAAATACCTTTCCAACGAGTGGTTGCACGACTTCAGGTGATGTCTGTGGCCCCGGGAAAACCAAATCGAGTTTGTTGTCCGGCAACTCCTGTACACAGAAATTGTGTTCTGTGCGCAGTGAACTTTGAAGCCGATTTCGAGTAAGTTACTGTCAGATCTGGGTTGTGACCTGAATATGAAAGTTGTAGATCATGAAAATACCTTTCCAACGAGGGGTTACACGACTTCACCGGATTCCTGTAGCCTCGGGAATCTCCGGTCGAAGTTGCTGTCCAGATTAGTGATACACTTAGAATTCTGGTTTTATATTAAGTGCAACAAGAGTTGGTGGAATTCTGTCAAGATTAAATAATTGATGCTAATCACCGAAGAACTTTGAATGATGGTGTTTACTATTTAGAATGCATACAACTGATTTATTATTGCAAGTTGTCTTGATATTTGGATGGTTTCCTTTATGTTTAATCGAATCGAATTGATAAGATGTTGATAGATTATAACATATGCGCATCATATAAGTCTTATGTAGAGTTCATATGGAATGACATATAGAAGATTAAACTATGGCCATGATATGTTGATTTGGTGAAATGAAATTTATTAGTCCAATACTTAGAGCGTCGTCTCCCTACGGGTAGTATTGTGGAAGAATGAAAGTGCGGTGTTGACCGTCACTTGTTTTGTTGTGTTGAGATAGGTGTGGATGGATGGTTGGGCTGTGTCCTCGTGTTTACTTCCGAGGCCCCTTCCATGATATGTTGATATGGTATTTGCATGAGGTGTGAGTCGACACGCGGTGTCGTAATCCTGGGTTAAGGATAGTGTGGCAGGTCTACGGACTCGCCAGTCATCACACCGACGGGAGTTGGCAGTTAGACTTGGTCGGTTTGGGATGTGTCCTCGGTGTTCACGTCCCGAGGCCCCTCCGACCATGTGGACGGTTGGGCTGTGTCCTCGTGCTTTCTTCCGAGGCCCCTTCCGGGTCACGCAAGGCCAGTTCGGGCTGTGTTCTTGGTGCACATCTACCCAAGACCCCGCTGGGCCATAGTACGCATGGGCTCCGCTGTTGTGTTCTTAGCGTTGAGGCGTACGGAGGCCTAGGTGAAGTAGTGTGATACCCGCCTAGTAGTAGAAGTGCCCGTTCTACTGTCACCGCCTGGCCACGGCGGCTGATGCCTGAGAGGTTAGCTACCTGCTCGAAAAGTGGGAACTACAGTCTGTGTCGACATAGCAATTGCATGAGTGTGCATGGGTGAGTCATTGCATAGCATTCATAGCATTTCATATCATTGCACAACAAGATCCTCATCGTATAAGTTTGTATGGGCACTCTTATACGATGAGTTACTTTTATGTGACCCGATCCTTAACTTATAAGTTTGTATGGGCATTCTTATAAGTTAAGTTACTTTCCTGTTGTAGCTCTTATACTTGCTAGTCTAGTTGTAGCTCTTATATAAATGCTGATTATGATACTGCTTCTCTTACACTACTGCCACCTGCTTGTTTTTCCTTTGCTTGCATACTTACTGATATATATTGTACCCTTGTTTCTCTTTCTCCGCCCGGTGCCGAGGAGTCGCCGGGGGAGCGGATGTGAAACCACTTAGTCGTTTCGACTAACGGTTGCTACGTCTTCCTTTTTAGGAGGTCACGCCGCAGGTAGAGCAGCCGCAGACTATGCAGCAGGACAGCCAGGCCAGGACGACAGGGCCTGATGTGACGGTGCCGTCGATACCGTCTGTTACTGATGTTAGTGTTTTGCTTACTCTGATGTAGCCCGTTTGGGCAATGTTTAGCTGTACTCTGATATATTGTAGAAGCATGTTTTAGCTTCTCATTATTGATGTTTTTGGACATTACATACTTAGTGTGGATTTTGACTTCTCATGTTTATTTATTTGGTTGGGTTGGCATGATTTATTGATATTGTTGTAGCCGGCGGGATAGGCGTCTTGTGGTACAGGTTAGCCCGTGTGCTAATGCTACCGCAAGGCGGCTGTTCCGGGCATAAGACTCCCCCTTCGTGCCGTGTTTTGGGATCCGGGGAGGGGGGGTCTTACACCATGTGCCTCAGACAACTTAAACGCCCGAGGCTAAACTTTGCGGCTCTTGTACTTCCATCGCATGAAATCGAGATTGCGTCCGGGGTGCAGATGATTCGGCCACTGCTTTTCCCTTTTCTTCATAGGACGCACCCATCTTTTCTCACTCCCTGGAGGGGCATTCCAACAAAATCTTGCTATATGTCCTTGTTGTCCACATTTATAGCAGATACGTGTATCCACACGTCCTGACCCATAAGTCGCCCCTGAAGAAACAGTCGACGGAGCTGATTCCGCCGGCCTAAATCTTTTCTTCTCTTGTCGTCGAAACTCCGATTGATCCAACTGCGACACTTTCAACTCTGACTTTGCCACTGCCAGTCGCTTATTAGCTTGCACTCGCTTCATATCTTTCTCCAAGGCACGGGCTGTATCGACCAACGCTTGGAAGCCTTGGCTCACGGAACGCGAAAGTGCCAACCTCAATTCATCCCGCAATCCTTCATAAAACCGATTCGTCTTTCGTGCTTCCTTCGCAAAGGTAGATCCTGCATATCTCCCCAATCTTGTAAACTCATGCAGGTAGGTATCAATATCTCGCTCACCCTGCACCAAACGGAGAAACTCATTTTCCATCTCAATCCTCTGCGACACTGGCACATACTTGGCTAAAAATATTTGGGAGAATTCATCCATTGAAACCTCCATTAAACCTCGACCTGCCAAGTGGTGCACTTCAATCTCGTCCCACCACAATCTCGCATCGTCTTCCAACAGAAAAGTGGCTAACATCACTTTCTGTTCCTCTACCGTCCTGATTGCGGTTAGGATCCTCTTTACTTTTGCCAACCAATCTTTCGCCTGCGTTGGGGAAAGCGCTCCACCAAACGTAGGTGGATGAAAGTGCATAAAACGTGATAATGAGTCGTCACTTGCTTGCACTTCCACCACCTCAGCAGCATGCTCTTGCCTTCCACCAGGTCTTCCCTGTCCAGTTGGCTGTGCTTGTAACACTGCAAGCACTGTCTCTGTCACCACCTGTATGGCTTCTGCCGAGGGAGGCATAGGCGCTTCCACGGGTGCTGCACTCTCAGCAGACCGCTGGGGCTCAGACGGCCCAGCTCCATCCCTCGCCACCTATCAATGTACAGAAGACCATTAATCCTTCAAATCATAACAGTACTGCTACATTGCCTACACACGCACGCACATCATGTGTATGACATACATTCCTAGTGGACCTTCATGAGTTCATTTATTTTTTCTCCTCCCAAACAATCTAAACCTGGCTCTGATACCACTTTGTAATGCCCCCACCTGTCACATGACATATAACGGTGGGTCCGGCCGGGGCCCCACGCCATATATCACAGACAAGCGAAGGAATCACGTGTGGAAATCAAAATCAACGCGAATCCTTAACTCATCCATTCTAGCGCAGCATTATTTTGTTAACATGAACTCCAACCAGAATGTCCACCACTATATAAATACCAGAATGTATACAACTCACACACCCTGGCCTTATGGCCTTACAAGTTCCTCTTTTACACAACAATCATTTCGTACATCGGCACGCAGGCCGGCCACACATGAAATCCAAACAACACTCTCCGCATGGCCTTCAAGGGCCTCATCAAGCTAGCCATTCTTATGCATTTCCAGCCGCAACACCTGCAATTCCACATCCAAGACAAACCAGAAAACAAAGTAACGGTCAGCATTTGGCTGACCCATTATAACGACCCTACCCCCTACCCGGGTAGTGGTTCCTTCCCTGTATACAGTGCTGTCATCTATCATCAAGTATCATCAAACATCATATGTATATCATGCTTTATTCCGCTAGCAAACACATTCCATCACAAACGCTGGAATCCACCAGACGCTCCGTGCACTCAGGGCACCTTCTTGGTGTACCGGAATCCACCAGTCGTACACCGCCGATCCGAGGTGTTAACTTGTTGGTTGACCGGACCTAGTCCACCAGTCTCGCAAGCTGGTGACATCCCGCCCAAACCACTCAGAGGTCCAACCTCACAGCATCCAACAACCATAGTAGGTCGACCCACAACATGTGGTGTAGCACGCCGGGTTTATCTAAGCTCCCCAGGCAATGTCTACCCATCGACCCCCCTCCTAATCCGATCGACCCATACTATGTGGTGCAGCAACCCGGGTTTAACTCGGCTCCCCTAGCATTGCCACCCATCGATCCCGCTAACTAACTAGATCAACCCACCCTAGTGGTGTAACAGTCGGGTTTATCACGAGCTCCCTAGACATGTTACCAATTGATCATATCACAACCAGGAGCTTTGCCAAAGCCTCCTCACATTCAGCATCACATCCATACATTCATCACAAGAGAAAACCATTTGCATCTCATCAAATCCACGGAGTCATCTCCGGTTTACCCATGAACATCACCAATCCAGACTACCGGTCCAGATGGGCTTCACACAGCATGCCTCTGCCGTACTCCATATTTCCGGCTCTAAATGCAGACTCAACAAAGGAATCTCTTCCGCAAATCCACCTCTTGGTGGAGGATTCCAAGCACATGCATAAAGGAAGGACTTCGATGTCCAAGAAGGAGATCGTTACCCTTGAAGATCGCTTTGGCGCCATGAAGTAGCCGGATGAAAATCACCGCCTCGGCTCTGCCTTCACGAATCCGCTCTCGGATCTTCGTTCCGCACTCCGCAGCTCCTACAGCAGCTGGAAGACTTCTCCCTTTCCCTCTTGCCTTGGCCTTTCTTCTCTCTCTCTTGGAATAAAGATGATGAAGAATAAGAAGAGAAAAGAGGGGTTTTATCCTCTTTGTCTCGGCCTTCACAACACCTGGACAGAGCCCAGCCACTGGATCCAGGAAGAGGGAAACAAACAGCTCAGATTTGGCCAGAAAAGCTAAAACACGGCCTGACACGCCCTGTGACATGCCCGTGTCACAGGCCGTGTCCCCCTAAGCGGCAGACAACCGACTCAATCCAACCAGAACACGCTCGTGTGACACGCCCGTGTCACGTGCCGTGTACCCGACACGCCCTCAGACACGCCCGTGTCTGAGGCCGTGTGCCTCAACGAAAATAATCCCAAACCAACCCGAGACTTCACACGGCCTGGCACACGGCCGGGCACACGCCCGTGTTCATGGCCGTGTGCACCAGGACACACCCGTGTCCCGCAAACATGCCCTAGCTCGAACCGTCGAGTTGAGCTCGACGACTACTGACACGCCCTGTGACACGCCCGTATCACAGGCCGTGTCCTCTCGACACTCGACACTCGACGATCGTCGAGATAAATTCGTCGACATCACGGTCGATCGTCGACACGGCCCCGACACGCCCTGCGACACGCCCGTGTCGCAGGCCGTGTCCGCTGTGTCGACTCCGAATTTCGTCGACTGCCCGACTTGACACTACCCAGGCCTGACACGCCCTGGGACACGCCCGTGTCCCAGGCCGTGTCACCCAAGCCTGAACCCGATTTTGCTCAAAATGATCCACTTGACTTCGGGGTGTTACAGCTTGACCTTGCAGTCCCGCTTGAAGTGCCTCGTTGATGACACCTGTAGCACTTCAAGTTCTTCTTCCAGTCTTTCTTCGGAGCAGCGCTCCTCTCTGGCTGATAAGAAGTTTAAGGCTCATTCTCAGCAGCGTCCTGCTTCTTCTTCTTCCCTTCCCATCTCTTCTTCTTCTTGCTTGTGAACAGCGCTTCACTACCACCTTCAGAGACAGTCACTCCTGTCATCTGCCTTACCAAACTTTCCTGCGAAGCAAGCATGTTCTCAAGCTCCAGCAAGGATGGTTGAGTAGCCCACCCTTGAACAGATGTAACAAAGGCAATATATTCCTTCCGCAAGCCGCGGATAATGTGCCTTTTCAACTTAGCCTCTGAGATAGGCTCATCAGGGTCAAGCACTGATATTTCTGCGCACAAGCTTTTCATCTTCAAGAAGAACTTTGAGATAGTAAGGTCTCCTTGAGTTATTCTGGTCAACTCATTCTCCAGAAACTGAAGTCTGGCCACATTCTTCCTATTGAACAACTCATCAATAGTTGTCCAAATATCAGCAGCAGACACACATCCAATGATGTGATCAAACAGTTCTGGTGAAACAGCTCTCTTGAGAACAAACTCCCCTTTTGCATTTGTTTTTCTCCAGAGCCTCACCTGCTCAGCAGTACCAAACGCAGCAGTAACTTCCTGTCTATCGTCACCACCGACGACCTCCCACTACTCCTCGCCAAGAAGAAAACTCTTCATACACGAGTTCCACTTCTTGAAGTTAGTCGTGGTCAAGAGTTCAATACCAAGACCCCTTGCATAGCTTCCTTCCATAGCAACAACCGATTGGTTAAGCCTTCAGAAGCACAGAGCACCAACACAGGTTGATCACCACTCAAGTACAGAGCAACAATACTGGTTGAACACCGCTCAAGCAACTGAACCTCCCTCTGATACCATGTTGAATTTTCTCAAAGTGGTCAGTAAGATAGCCCAAAGCCAAATTAATATCCTCGGCACTACCCAGTTCACACTTTGATCTAGCGGAAACCCAAGGAGCAAGCTCCACACACCAAGCACATGGAAGAACAAGCAGATCTTATATTCATTTACTCTTCTTTATAAGGCAAGGTATACATAGCGAGACATGATTTTGCTAGTACACAAGCTATAATATAAAGCACAAAAAACAAGCCGAGCGGACAGCACTGGAAACCGCCGAGACCGCCGAAGTTGCCAAGTCCGCCGAAGCCGCCCGAGCTGAAGCTGCAACACGTCGAATAGACACGGAGTCCGCCGAGGCTACGATGCCGCGCGGACACACCATTATTTGCCTACTGATGATGAACTGATGAACAGACCGCCTACCCGCCTGAGACTGGCGGACGGGTTATTGGAACTTGCAAAGTTGAAGCAGAGAACTAACAAGCCGCAGAGCGGCCTACTGAAACCGCAGAGACCGCACACTTCCAAGTACTTGGCCGAAGTCAAAACCAAACTTCTGGCTCCTTGAAGCTAGCCGCGCGACCTGCACACACCAAACAGTTAACTCTGATTCAATCCGCGCGGACAAAAAACTGAGACCATAACACTTTGACAAGCCACCACTTACTGTTCACTCAGTTACTGTAGACATGCCGGGGGGGTCCTATTTATAGGCGAGGTGAGGAGTGTGGTCACCGCCCTAGTGGATAGAGACACTGCCCCAGCTTACGCGCTAAAAACACCCGTCCGCTGAGTCCGCAAGGACTTAGCCAGATTCCAAGGAACAAACCTCCAGGAGCAAGGCACTAATCACAACAAGACGGACTTGCCTCACACTATGTGGACAGTCCGCACAGTCCGCACAGTCCGCACAGTCCACAACATCACCAATGAACAGCCACAACCCTTTCAGCAACAGTCCGCACACCAAAAGAGGCAGTCCGCATAGTACAAGACCAAAGCCTCTATCTGCCACAAGTCCACGACCAAAGGCAGGGTTAGCAACCGTCCGCCCGGTCAACAGCGGACTTGGCGGATACAACGGACACACTAGACTTGTCACTGAATATGACCAAGTCCAATAAATCACAAAGGGCCTAATGCGAGCTTGGCGGACAAGGCTCAGTCCGCCAATCACCCAAAGCGAAAACCGCCAACACTACTCCAGAGTTAAGGCCGAGTCCGCAAGCAATCCTCGCACGGCTGCCCAAACGGCCAACTGTCGGACTCTACACACCAGTCCGCCACAGCCACAACACCACTGTCCTACCAGAGCTCAGCAAGGTCACAACCAAACTCTAAGGCCAGTCCGCAACAACGAACACCGCGGACACGTCAGTCCGCAAGCCTCCCACAGATAGAAACCAATCCGCCGGGTAACTCTAGCTTGCAACACGTACACTGAGCAAAGTACTGCCTACAGTCGGCGAACCTTTATCCGCTCAGGCCGCTCCTTACTCAGCCAAGCCAGCAAGACAGCCAACGCCCAATCTGCAAACAACAGTCCGCCCAGGCCGCTCCTTACTAAGCCAAGCCAGCCAAAACCCTATCCGCAGACAACAGTCCACCCAGGCTGCTCCTTACTCAGCCAAGCCAGCCAAAACAGCCAACGCCCTATCCGCAAACAACAGTCCGCCCAGGCCGCGTAGAAGAATAGCCAGATCCTAGGCCTAACACCAGGCCGCATAACAGCTGTTGTCCGCCCAGTCCGCCTAGTCCGCCCAGTTCGCGGACTCTGTCCGCTCAGGCCGCCCGGCCTGCCCATTAACCACTTCCACTTCACAACTTTCAACAGGACCCCGTGCGGGGCGGCGACATTGGTCGTTGGGGTGACATTAGTCGTTGGGGCGACATTGGTCGTGGGGCGACATTGGTCGTGGGTAACTAAATTGGTCGAGGGAAGCAACATTGGTCAGGGGCGGCGACATTGGTCGGGGACGATGACAATTGTCGTGGAGGCGACATTGGTCGTGTGTAGCGAAATTGGTCGGGGGAAGCAACATTGGTCAGAGGCGGCGACATTGGTCGGGGACGATGACAATTGTCGTGTGGGCGACATTGGTCGGGGGGCGACATTGGTCTAGTGCATTAATATGGGTCGTAGGCGACTACATTGGTCGTGGACGATGACATTGGTCGTGAGATGCGACATTGGTCGAGGGTGGCGACATTGGTCGTGGGGGATGAGATTTGGCGGGGGCGGCGACATTGGTCGTGGGGTACGACATTTGGAGGGGGAAACAACAAATGGTGGGGGAGACAACATACGGCGGGGGCGCTAACATTAGTCGTAGGGGCGACATTTTTCGTGAGGAAGATATTTGTCATGGGGACGATATTTCTTAGGGGCGATATTTGTTGGGGGAGGCGACATTGGTCGGGGGCGGGGACGTTGGTCGGGGGCGGGGACATTGGTCGGGGACGAGGACATTGGTCGGGGGCAACAACATTGGTCGGGGGCGAGGATATTGATCGAGGGCGGGGACATTGGTCGGGGGCGGGGACATTGGTCGAGGTCGGCGACATTGGTTGGGGGCGGGGATATTGGTCGGGGGCGGGGACATTGGTCGGGGGCGGGGACATTGGTCGGGGGCGGAGACATTGGTCGAGGTCGGCGACATTGGTTGAGGGCGAAGACATTGGTTGGCGGAGGGGAATTGGTCGGGGTGGGGGGGGCATTGGTCTGGGGCGGCGATATTGGTTGGGGGTTGTGACATTGGTCGGGGGCTGAGAGATTGGTCAGGATGGGGAATTGGTCGGGGACGACGACATTGGTTGGGAGTGGGTACATTGGTCGGGGGCCGGGACATTGTTGATGTCACGGTATGTAGTGGCGATGTTGATGACGTTGACGTCATCAGTTTTATTTGTGGTTTTAATGCTTAAGGTGTTTAAAATAAGAAAAGAGCAGTAGTTACCAAGTCTGTCTGAATGTCTTCCAAATATTTTATAAGAAACTAAGTTAAATAATACCTAAATGAGTTGAAATTTCCTACATTGATGCAAATAATCCAATAATACAACTCTCAAATCTAAACGTAGCTTAATTCAAGATTTAAGTTTTATTCAATCTTTAACGTACAATATTACCCCTCATCTATAGTTCATGTTAAATTAACAAAACTTTTACGGTAGGTTTTAGTACTCATACACTTTGTTTACACTCAAAAAATATGAATAACTGAATACCACTTAAATTATAGCAAACATTGTTAACTATATTAAATTCACTAAATACATTATTTTGATTCTAATGGAGGCTAATAGAATGAAAACAATGTAGAGAACAAAATCATGAAGTGTAAGTTATTTGATAATAGTTGAGGAAGTTAACATTTTGCATGATAATGTTTTTTGCATAATATATCCATGTATAAAAAATAATAGAAAACAAACCTATGAATTGTAGTGTCAGAAGTGAAGGAGTCGTGCTCGATGATATGTTTTCTGCGAGCAGTTGAGGCAATGGTTAATTAAATTATGTTGAGAAAACAAAACCCTAAACTATGTGGAATTAAATATGAAATCAAAACCAAAAGTTTAATCTAAACTCACTTTAAAAACTCAAAAACTCAAATCTGATTTGAAATTCTAACTCAAATTCTCAAACTGAAAATAAAAACACAAAAACTGAACTTAAAAATGCAAACTGTAATCAAAATTGAAATCACAATTGAAAGACTGAAATTAGAAACTGTAATTTGGAATCAAAACAAAAATTACAACTCAAAAATAAATTATGTAAAGAAAATCTAAATGGAATCCTAAACAGAAATTAAAAAAATTAAATAAAAACTGAAATTAAAAATGAAAATGATATCTAAAATGAAAACTGAACTCAAAAATCAATTCAAAGATCCCAATTGTTTTCAAAACTCAAAATCTCAAATTAAAAACATAAATCGGAAATCAAAAATGAAAATCAAACTCAAATTCAAACGAGATCCTAAACTTAAATGAAAAACTAAAATTAAACTTGTTATTAAACACTGAAATCAAAAACTCAAATCAAAACTGAATTCCTAACTAAATCCTAAAACTAAGATTAAAAACTCCAAACTGAAAGTAAAAAATCTAAATAAAATCAAAACTGAAATCTAAAATCAAATCAAAGATCAAAACAGAAATAAAAAATGAAAAACTGAAATTAAAAATCAAAACTGAAATTAAAAATCAAAACTGAAATTGAAAATCAAAATGAAATTATAAACTGAAATCAAAAACTAAACTGAAAACTGAAATTGAAAACTGGAATTCAAACTGGAATTAACTGAAATCTAAATTGAAATTAACTGGGGCATTTGGCGAGGGAGATAACTTAAAACTGAGATGTAAGCTTTTTGAAGTACTCAAAACTAAGATAACTTAAAACCGAAATCATGTAAGCTATGTGCTGCCAGAGAAACTGGAATCATGTAAGGTACTCAAAACTGAGATGTAAGCTATGGATCCTTAGTAGGGGACATGTTCTAAAACTGAGATAGCTTTTTGAAGTCTCAAAACTGAGATAACTTAAAATTGAAATCGTAAACTCAAATCTGATTCGTGCATGAACAGGATTGTGATAGGGGGAATCGGCCCCAAATTCTTCCATGAACAGAGATCACAAAATAAGTACCTTACGGTTGAGAAATCTGAAACAGAAAACAGAACAGAACACTAAGAATTCTGCTAATAGAAATGCCGACTCTGTATTAAAATGACCAAGAATTCAACTTGCCAGAAGGAGGAAGATAGACCTTAAGAGGATGAATTCAAGTTGCAGCAACGGTGGAGGAGGAGCGGCACAAAAGATAAACATAAAGCGGCATAGATCGCGGGAGCGGCGTCTCGTGGAAGTGGCGTAAATCTTCTCCTTCCGTGATGATGGCATGCGGTGTGCCCTAAGAAAGCTTTGTGGCTTGGAGATCGATGAGCGGAAGGGGTACGCCAAGGAGGGAAAGTGAGAGGGGGTGTCGGGAGAGGAGCGGGGTTCTACGAGGGTCCATTAGGTTTAGGATTGTGAGAGGTGGAATCAGCAGAAGAAGGCATCAGAGGTATCGCGATTATGAGCGAGGGAATAGTGCATGGATAAAAGAAATGACCAAAAAGTGCATTTGTGGAGAGTATTTAGGGAATAAATGTTACACCATTGTGGCGGGTATTTTGGGCATCCAAATATTACACCATGACTTTTTTGCTCCTTGCTTATAGTATAAAGATAAAGAGAGAGAGAGAGGAGAGAGAGAGAGTCAAATGATTTTTAAAAAATTCATATTAATATAATCTTATAATTTAAATAAAAATCTTAATAAAATTACCGGTTATGTTTTAACATTGTCAAAAAAACTTGTGGACGGGGGACGTGGCGTGGGTTTGTGAGCGGGAGGTGGGTGCGGAGTGGCTTTGTGAGCGGCAGGTGCGCTGTCGTGTTGGGGAAGGCGTTGTGCGGAGTACTGTCTCTCCGACACTGGGACCCTCCATGCACTAGCGCGATTAAGGTACTATCGTGATTAATTGTAGGGGCGGAGCCCCGTATCTGTATGTGTGTGTGTATATATAATGGATTAGAGGGCAAGAGCAAGGTGGAGAGAGAGTTGGCACGATGTGAGATGGCGGGCGGCGGCGGGTGGCATGAATTTGGCGATCGGCATCTGCGATTCAGTGTCGGGTTTGGCGAAAGAGAGTCAGAAAGCGAGAGGGGTGGGGGGGGGGGGTAAAATGCGATGACACAGTTTATCGAAAAGTGCGGGTATCTCCAACGGTCCACGTGGATACCCACACACATCTCAAAACGCTTTGAGATGTGTGCAGGTATCCATGCGACCCGTTGAATATCTACACTTTACGATAAAAATGTGTTCTCGTACTTTATCCCCCCCAGGGGTTACGGACCTGCGGTTTGAGGGGGAAGAATATGCAGTGTTAGATTTTTTGTGTGTTTTAACTTTTAAGATGCTGCAAATATCGCTATTGAAACGACATTATACATTTTTAAGCTCAATAAATATAGGTAATTGTTATGGCAAACCTATTGGATATGTGCAATCCAACTTTTATAATAAAAATTCTTAAATAATTATTTAGAATGTCACGGTAAAACTGATATGGGCAAACCATTTCCGCATCACGTCCTGTTCGTGGATAGCTTAGAGGGAGCTCTGCTGGCCTTCCGTTAGATGTTGCGGGACGAACACCACTATGGCTTCTCCAGCTCCCCTGTCTTCTCAACTTCTGAGAACAAGGATGAAGTTGTACAGATCGACGTTAGAGGCAATCGACGACCATCCGCCGGCACTGGAGTCTCCATCCCAAAACGGGAAGATATCCAGAGCGAAGCCCTCAAGAAGCCTGACACTTTTTCTACAATGTTCTTCTGTTGAATCACTAAAACCAGTTTGATTTTTTTTTCTGAAGAGTTCACTTGTTGAAAGTTATTTAACTTTAGTTAGCTATCACCTAGAGGGGGTGAATAGGTCTTTGAGCTTTTAAGATATCTTTTGTTGTTTTCAATTTATGCTAACTAGAGGTTGTCCTTAAGTCCTGCAATCAAAGAGAAAACAAGCAAACACAACAAATAACTGAATTTATAGTGGTTTCTCAATTGGATACATCCACTTTCCCTCTCCACCTATCCAAGCTTATTTGTTGGACTCGGCACAACTTCTCCATACTGCTCCTAAGAGCTTACACCTCAGATCGCGCAGGATCTTCAAGTCTCCTCCAAGACTCACTACTCAGCCAAAAGGGCCTACACTCAGTGGTCAGCAGACCACCTACCTCAGGCTGTTAAGCCCTACACTCAGGCTGGGAGGACAGTCCTACCTCAGATCCCAAAAGATCCTACCTCAGAGCTCTGCAGTGCTCCTACACTAAGTGACCCGCAAGCCACCTACCTCAGCCTTATCTCTAAAGCCTACAGCTTAGGCTTTTCAGCCCTACAACTTCAGGCACAATGCCCTACTCTTAGAGTATTGCAGCACTCCTACAGCTCAGTACCCCTCCAGGTACCTACCTTAGTGCCCCTCCAAGCACCTACAGCTCAGTGACAAGCTTGTCACCTACCTCAGGCACAAAGGTCTTACAATCAGAGAGCAACACTCTCCTACCTCAGGCACTTAAGCCTTACAGCTCAGATCCTCACTTGGATCCTACCTCAGAGCCCCTCCAAGCACCTACCTCAATGACAAATTTGTCACCTACAGCTCAGGCACAAAGTGCCCTACACTCAGATTCAGGAAACCTGAATCCTACAGGAAATGAATAAAGAGTTGAAGAAAATAAAATAACTGACTCAGAGAAATTTCTCTGAGTCAACTTTGTTGGACTGAGCAGATTTCAGTCCAGCTCACCTATTGTAGAAGGAACCAGCCTTCTACGACAGCTATCACTTATTACTGATGCACTGATGAGCAGCTTCCCCCCTTGTTGAGAGATGAATCAGCTAACTGTTCTGTAGAGAACACCCTTGCTGAGCTTGAAGAGCGTCGGCTATCCTTTCTTGCCTTCAGGCTATCTTGGCTGGACTTCAGCTATCAAGCTTGGTTGGAAAATAAATGTCCAGCCGCCTCTTTCAGTTTCTCTTTTTCTTTCTTGGATTCGTTAACCCTAAACATTTTCTATTTTCACTTTTATATGCGTTGATTTGAATCAACGACAACATAGTATGTGGGCCCACCAAGGATTGATGAGCGCCAACTCCATCAGAAAGGGACAAAACATCTTTTGGTGTTGTAGCAGCTTTCCCGCAACGGATTTCTGCAGATTTGACTTTGATGACGTTAGTAGTGGTCATCAACATCTGGACTTAGAAATTTCCTGAATCCCATCAAGCGTTGAGTTATGTTAAGACACTCAACGCCATCAGCCTTGGCTCTCAGCGCTTCTGGACTTAGAGAATTTCCTGGCTTTGTCTCAGCGATTTTGTCTCAGCGGTCTCAGCAGTTTTCCATTATTAGTTGAGTCAAGTCTTTGTCTCAGCGCTTTCCTCTTATCTGTTGTCTCAGCGGTTTCTATACTTTAACTGTCTCAGCGGATTTGCTTCAGCGATCTCAGCGGTTTTTCATTTATCAGCTGAGACAATTATTTGTTTCAGCGCTTTCCTCTTCATTGTAAGCCTTGAGTGAACCTGCTTCACTCAACGCTTCTAGACTTAGAGAAATTCCAGCTAATTTTGTTCTCAGCTGTTTACCTCTTAACTGTCTCAGCGCTTCCTGCTTTATTTAGAAGTGTTGAGTGAACTTGTTTTACTCAATGCTTTTGGACTTAGAAAGTTTTCAGCTAACTTTGTCTCCGCTGTCTCAGCTATCTCAATGTCATCTTCTCAGCTGTCTCAGCTGTCTCAACACGATCTTCTCAGCTGTCTCAAAAGTCTCAACGTTATCTTCTCAGATATCTCCGCAGTCTCAACGCCATCTTCTCAGCTGTCTCAATGCCATCTTCTCACCTGTCTCAGCTATCTCAGCGGTCTCAACGCCTTCTTCTCAGCGGTCACAATGCTTATGCCTTAGACAGATTTTCTCATGCCTTAGCTTGTCAAACGTTGGGCTGAGCTCGACGATCTATAACTTGAGCTCGACGAACGTCGATCTGAGTTCGATGAATTTAGTATCCTAATTTCTTAAGCTTATGTTGAGTTGAGCTCGACGATCAGCAAGCTGATTTCGACGACCTCTGAGCTGAGTTCGACGAAATTTGAGTTTACTGCCCAACTCATTTTTCTTGTCCAATCATGGACTACCTGCATGCATGAACTAAAACACACATCAAATACATTATGTGTGTATGTCATTGACCCGCTTGACTTCTTACAAATCTGGGATATTGGGATCAATAGACCCAACACTTGTGTTGTAATACTTAGCTTCTTTCACTATTCTTCCAACTAGAGGTTTAACGGTGCCGAAGTTGAATCTAAACGACGTGTGGGTCCACCCGTCGTGCCCTGAATGATACACGGTCGACTACAGCAAGTTTCGCGCCTATTTACCTATTAATATCAAAAATGTGCCTCTCCGGTGAGCTTGAGAGGTGTAAGCGTTCGACCCGGGATGCGGGGGTAAAGAGAGGTGATGAGGACCGTCGAGCAGCCAGTTACTTTAACGGTTAGGATTGGAGGTTGAGGCCGAGAGAGGTCGAGAAGGAAAGAAGAGAGGGGCCGCTTGTAGCGGCAAAAACAGAGTTTGTCCGCCCCGGCTTAAATGTCACTTTTGCGGCGGGCTTTCCTTTGATTACAAAGCTCGAGTTATAACACGAGCTAGCTCCTTTACATAGAAAAGTATAAAGGGTACAAGAGAAACTGCCAGCGGCTAGAAGAGGAAGGCGCTGAGGCTGTGCGGGCTGCTGATCCCGCAGTTTAATGCCTCAGGCCGGGCGGACTGCGTGATCAGGGAGGAAGACATTTGAGTCCGCTGAGGCAGAGGAAAACCAGGAGGCCTGTCCGTGCGGGTTAAGGGTCGAGTCCGCCCGGACTGGTGATTAGTCTGCAAGCAGTGCCGACAGATAGAAAGTTGTATTCGTAGGGTGTACTACTTTGGTTGTCCCCCCGGGGTCATCCTCCACAAATGAGATGCATGGGGTCTATTTATAGGCTCGAGGAGGTGGCTCCCTGAACTGGGCTTGATGACATCACCCATGATGGTTTAGGCGAGCTGTGATCGAGTCCGCACCATGCTGCGCGAGTCGAGGAGCTCTCCCGCTGCTGAGAAGAAGCGAGTCTGCCACCTATTGGCAGACATGTTGAATCTGTACTGTGCTGTGCGGCCTGATGGGGAGTATGCCTGTTGCTGGGAAGAAGCGAGTCCGCCACCCTAAGGCGGAATGAGAAGAGATTGCTACCCATTGGCGAATAGCAGGTCGATCACTGCTTCTGGGCGACTTGGAGTAGGCGGCCTTCTCATGGGCGACCTGGAGGCAGGCCGCCTTCTGCCGGGCGACCTGGAGGCAGGCCGCCTTCTGCCGGGCGACTTGGAGGCAAGCCGCCTTCTGCCGGGTGACCTGGAGGCAGGCCGGCCCTACTGCTGCGCGACCTTGAGGCAGGCCGCCTTCTGCTGGGCGATCTGGAGATAACCGCCTTCTGTTGGGCGATATGGAGGCAGGCCGCCCCTATTGCTGGGCGACCTGAAGGCAGGACGCCTTCTGCTAAGCGACCTGGAGGCAGACCTACTGCTTGCAAGCTGGTGTCGTCCCTGCTGCTGGTGGATTGAGATTGAATCTGCCGTCTTTAGGCGGACTGAGATTAAGTCTGCCCCAAGCATGGGCGTTATCCACTGCCGAGCGATCTGATGATAAGGTTATCGCAGACTAGAATGTGAGGCCTCCTGTCGCAGTCGGGCTGAAGAGTAACCTTGGATCTAGGCAGTTTCTTGCTTGTGGCGGCCGGGGGGAGAGTCCGCTACCCGCCCGGCTATTCACGCGACCTGATTGTGTAGACTGGGAAGCAGTCCTCGCTAACGTAGAGCTAGCGACTACCGAGCGACTAGTCTAACCACGCGAACAGAAAAGTCTATCCGTGCGGTTATCTGGAAAATAGGTTGGGAACCCCCCCCCCCCCCAGATGAGACAGAGCAGTCTGAGGCTTGCAAGCTAGCCATCTTGGATAGGATCGTGGATTTCTAGGTTAAAATAATCCCCGCACATTTTTAAGTTTGCAGGAAATTTCGAAAAAGTAGAGATAACCCTCGAAATCGAGATCCGCTCCTCAGGGAATAAGCAAAAAAATAAAAGACAGTGGGAGAGGTATAGAACCTGACGTCTCTCCCTAAAGAGTCGGAATGTACTTTATTTTTCTTCTGCAAAGGAGAAGAGTCAGATTGAGTAATAAATGTGCTCTTTGAGAGTACCTGAATTGTACCCGCAAAGTGAAGAAGACTTGTGGACATCTTCTACCGAGCTCTGCAAAACAAAGACGAGATGAGGTATTGAAGAATAATAACTTGCAAGTACATGAAGGGAACTTGCAAATACCTGCTAATATCTGCGGAAAGAAGAGTAAGAAGCAGATATGAAAGAAAAATAATTTGCAAGTATCTGAAAGGAACTTGCAAACATCTGTTAATCTTTGCGAAAAGAAGAGTAAGAAGCAGATATGAATGAAAAAATAACTTGCAAGTACCTGAGAGGAACTTGCAAACATCTACTAATCTCTGCAAGAAGGAGTAAGAAGCAGATATGAACGAGAAAAATAACTTGCAAATACCCGAGGGGAACTTGCAAACATCTGGTAATCTCTGTGAAAAGAAGGGTAAGAAGCGGATATGAACGAAAAAATAACTTGCTAGTATCTGAGGGGAACTTACAAATATATGTTAATCTCTGTATGAAGAAAGAGTAAGAAGCATATATGAACGAGAAAAATAACTTACAAGTATCTGAGGAGAATTTGCAAACATCTGCTAATCTCTGCAAGAAGAAAGAGTAAGAAACAGATATGAACAAGAAAAATAACTTGCAAGTACGCGAGGGGAACTGGCAAACATCTGCTAATATCTGCGAAAATAAGAGTAAGAAGCAGATATGAAGGAAAAAATAACTTGCAAGTACCTGAGAAAAATTTGCAAACATCTGTTAATCTCTGCAAGAAGAAAGAGTAAGGAGCAGATATAAACGAGAAAAATAAATTGCAAATACCTGAGGGGAACTTGCAAACATCTGCTAATCTCTGCAAGAAGAAAGAGAAAGAAGCAGATATGAACGAGAAAAATAAATTGCAAGTACCTTGAGAGGAACTTGCAAACATCTGTTAATCTCTGCAAGAAGAAAGAGTAAGAAGCAGATATGAACGAGAAAAATAACTTGCAAGTATCTGATGAGAACTTGCAAACATCTACTAATTTCTGCGAAAAAAGAGTAAGAAGCATATATGAACGAAAAAATAATTTGCAAGTACCTGAGGGGAACTTGCAAACATCTGCTAATCTCTGTAAGGAGAAAGAGTAAAAAACAGATATGAACGAGAAAAATAACTTGCAAGTATCTGAGGGAAACTTGCAAACATCTGCTAATCTTGTAAGAAGAAAGAGTAAGAAACATATATGAAAGAAAAATAACTTGCAAGTATCTGAAAAGAACTTGCAAATATCGATGTGTTAAGGAAGATATAATTAAGCTGGAGGAAAATCCAATAAACCCTATCATTAACTGAATAGAGAAGTGCTGGGTTGATTAGAAATCGAGCCATAACAAGTCTTATTGCGCGGTCAGATATGACATCCTCAATATGAAATCCAAATTAGCCAATGAACCCATTTTGATTCGACCGCACAGTTTGTAAATAAAGAGGACTAGATTCTTCAATTAAACAGTTGGTGCCAAAAATATTCAATAAGCATGGTAGATGCACTGTCAGTGGATAGAGCTTTATATAAGCTGAGTATATAAGGTGAGTATAAGCGAGAAGTATAACGCCATAAATCCTTCTGAGAGGTTGGATTTGACATGTTCACCTGAAGGAAAGCAGTTTTACACCAAAGCGGACTAACCGCGCTCCCTTGGAAGGGAACAAAATAGAAAAACAAAATCCTAAGAAGGAACGATGGACGCACTGTTCTCATGCCTTGGGAAACAAGCTACGTTGATCAGTTAGGCCAGGTGCGCCAAGTGGTTTACAACATTGCTCGCCCTAAAAGATCAGCGATGATGTGGATCCCCTGAAGGCACGGCTTGAGAGTACCTTGGAGTGTTTGACTATCACAACATGAGATGATCACAGAGACAAGGCTACACCCGGGGGCCATTGCTTGCCAAGCAACAATCATCTTAGTTGTAATGTATCCTTAGCGAAGCACAGTAGAGCTAACACACTAGAACCTCCCTTGATGCGCGTTGTGTGTTAGATATTTATTGGGATTCAAAGCCCTGAAGTCCGCCTGCACAGATTGGACGGCTCCCACTGCACATATACGAACACTCTCTGCTATATGTGGTCATCGTGGTGTTATGCCAGAAATCAACCCATGGGGGGGGGGGAACAAGACTCGGCGATATCCCGTTGGTTCAGCGATCCCTTTGGCAAAGGGAAAATATAGAGGAGACACTCAAAAGACGAAAAGTGTCAATATGGGATCGCTGATGCAAAAATATTGAAATGAATGAAATAATACTTAAGTGTTCAGAACATATGTAAGAGAAATGTTCAATAGGGAAAACAACACCGATCAGATATGATTGCGGAGAGCTTTTAGGACACTGCAATGTCGTCTTTTTCCTTAGCACTGTAGTTTTCCAAGAGTGCTTTCGTCATTGGCATCGATGCACTCGCTAATATTGAAGTTGACACTGCTGCTGATTTGGTTTACTCCCTTTGAGTCGAAAGGAATGTCTGCTACTTCTTTGCCTTTCAAAGTAGACGGATCAGAGTGGTCATTCCTCTGGAATAAGTCACGCAACTTGTCCTACTTCAACATTCTTTCTAACAATTGACGAAGTGCTCGACAATCTTCAGTTTAATGTCCTTTCTCTTTATGGAATTCGCAGTAGTGATCTGAATCTTTGGATCTCTGATCTGCAGGTTGATAAAGCTTCTTATAACTTGTCTTGTCTTTCATGACTTGGATTACTTCCTGCATAGCTCTGTCCAGTTCAGATTCTGACGAGCCATCACCCTTTGTTGGTAAACTGAAACTGCTTGCGGAGCTAGTGCCGGATAAGGAGCTGACAATTGTGGTCTCTGGCCTTGGGAGTGATCCCGACTTGGGAAGAGGAGTTAATGACGTCTAAAATTCCTTCCCTTCCTTACTCGTGGTTGAAAATCCTTCTGAGGAGAATTTGGAGGTTGCTCATACGAAGAAGAAGGATCTTTTTCCGTTACAAGCCTGAAGATATAGTTGGGATTACTCTTTTCACCTCGTATGTATAAGTTGTCAAGACTGATCATCTCCTGGTATGTCCTTGGCATTCAGACATCAGCTTAAAACTTAAGTGTCCCTTCCCTTAAACCACTTATTAGAGTGACTCGGTACATTTCTGGATCGACGTTTTCAATCTCAAGAATCTCTCTTTGAAAACAATCAACAAAATGAGCCCACGTCTCATTTTCCCGCTACCTGATCTCAAACAGGGCTTCAGGACCGCCTTTCCTCTTTGTAGAGGTAGAAAACCTGAGCAAAAGTTCTCTTCACAGATCGACAAAGGAAGCGATGGACTGAGGACGCAATCCATAGAACCACTCCCTCACTTGTCCATCAAAGGACGTTACGAGGAGTATGCACCTGGTAGCATTTGTAGGAGTCTTGAGAGCGACGGCTGACTCGAAAGCTTGCAAGTGTGCGATTGGGTCAAACTCCCCAGTATAAGTTGGTAACCGCGGCTCTCTGAAGTGAGATGAAGTTGGTTCTTGCCGTACACTCTCTGTAAACAGCGATGGTTCTTCTTGCTCTCCTAGAACATAAGGAAAATGAAAAAAATGGAGCATAAGCTGCAGTTGAAAAAGGTGCGGGAGGATAAAAAGGAAAGGTTGTTGCGGGAGGAGCAACTGCACGAGCTGAAGGATAGGGATGACTTCCCTGAAAATTCAAAAATCTTGCCGGACTTCCCCGGACGACTTCCCGGAAGAAGTTTTGACGAGCTATAAATTCATCATTTTGAGATCGCAAAGGAGCTGCGACCTGCCCCGGCGAGTAGGTTGCTGGACAAGTCGGCGGATAAACAGGAGGATAGACTGGCGGATAAGCTGGAGTATAGGTTTGCGGATTCCCCAATACTGGTGTCGGGTTGTGGAAACCACCCGTCACCACACATCTTCCCAAAACTCTGAGGTGACGGTAATGGGGGACGGGGTACATAAACACCAAGGACCACCTGCTGCAGGCAATGTGGGACTAATCCATCCACGGGATGGCGGGGATATTCCGCCACACGGGGGGCCCACCGGGGTCAACACCCTGACCTGGAACGCGATGGGGAAGCCCAAATATGATGTCCCACACACACCCAATCTCGCTGGACCTTTGTTCTCAACACACCCCCGCAGCGGGATAGCTCTGATAACATGCTTATGTACCCCCGTCCCCCCTTACTATTACCTCGGGGTTTTGGGAAGATGTGTGGTGACGGGTGGTTTCCACATGGGGGGCCCACCGGGGTCAACACACACCCAATCCCACACACACTCAATCCCGCTGGACCTTTGTTCTCAACACACCCCCGCAGCGGGATAGCTCTGATACCATGTGGAAACCACCCGTCACCACACATCTTCCCAAAACCCCGAGATGATGGTAAGGGGGGACGGGGGTACATAAACACCAAGGACCACCCGCTGCAGGCAATGTGAGACTAATCCATCCACGGGATGGCGGGGATATTCCGCCACACGGGGGGCCCACCGGGGTCAACACCCAGACCTGGAACGCGATGGGGAAGCCCAAATATGCGGTCCCACACACACCCAATCCCGCTGGACCTTTATTCTCAACACGGGTTGACTGGTGGAACTGGCGCTGCTGCGGGTTGCATCTCTAATCGTTGCGTGATAGCGGCTAGAGTACGGTTGATTGCCTGGAACTGCGGGGTGGTTTTCCAACGCGATTGCTCCAAGGCTTCCCAGAGAGGATCTTCACTAGGACTTGAAGGGGCAAGGTTCTCGGCAGGTTGATGATCTGTCATAGCTAACCGTTGGATTTCACCGTCTATTAGAAATCTGATGGTCGCGTGTTAACTGTTGATGTCAAAAATGCACCTCTTCGTTGAGCTTGAGAGGTGTAAGTGTTCGATCTAAGATGCAGGGGTAAAGAGAGGTGATGGGGACTGTCAAGCAGCCGTTTACTTTAACAGTTAGGATTGGCGGTTGAGGACGAGAGAGGGAGAGAAGGGCTTTCCTTTGATTACAAAGCTTGAGTTACAACACGAGCTAGCTCATTTACATAGAAAAGTATAAAAAAGTACAAGAGAAACTGTTGGCAGCTAGAAGAGGAAGCCGCTGAGGCCCGCGTGGGCTGCTGATCCCGCAGTTCGCTGCCTTAGGCCGAGTGGACTGCGCGATCAGGGAGGAAAGACATTTAAGGCCGCTGAGGCAGAGGAAAACCGGGAGGCCTGTCCGCGCGGGTTAAGGGCTGAGTCCGCCCGGACTGGTGGTTAGTCCGCAAGTAGTGCTGACAGATAGAAAGTTCTATCCGCAGGGTTTACTGCTTTGGGTGTCACCCCAGGGTCGTCCTCCTCAAATGAGAGGTATGTGAGTCTATTTATAGGCTTGAGGAGGTGACTCCCATAACTGGGCTTAATGACGTCACCCCTGATGGTTTGGGCGAGCTGTGATTGAGTCCGCGCCATGCTGCGCGAGCTGAGGAGCTCGCCTGCTGCTGGGAAGAAGCAAGTCTGCCACCTATTGGCAGACAAGTTGAATCCACGCTGTGCTGTGCGGCCTGATGGGGAGTCCGCCTGCTGCTGGGAAGAAGCGAGTCCGCCCACCCTTAGGCGGACTAAGACCGAGTCCGCTACCCGTTGGCGAATAATAGGTCGACCATTGCTTCTGGATGACTTGGGGCAGGGGGCCTTCTCATGGGCGACCTAGAGGCAGGCCGCCTGCTGCTGGGCGACCTAGAGGCAGGCCGCCTTCTGCGGGGCGACCTGGAGGCAAGCCGCCTTCTACTGGGCGACCTGGAGGCAGGCCGCCTTCTGCTGGGCGACCTGGAGGCAGGCCTCCCCTACGGCTAGGCGACGTGGAGGCAGGCCTCCCTCTACTTGGCGCCCTGGAGCCAGGCCGCCCCTGTTGCTGGGCGACCTGGAGGCAGGCCGCCTTCTGCTGGGCGACCTGGTGGTAGGCCTCCCCTGCTGCTTGCAAGCTGGTGTCGTCCCTGATGTTGGCGGACTGAGATTGAATCCGCCGCCTTTGGGCGGACTGAGATTAAGTCAGCCCCAAGCTTGGGCGTTATTCACTACCAAGCGATCTGATGACAAGGTTACCGCGGACTGGAATGCGAGGCCGCCTGTCGCAGGCGGGCCAAAGAGTAGCCTTGGATCTAGGCGGGTTCTTGCTTGTGGCGGCCGGGGGGAGAGTACGCTATCCGCCCGACTATTCGCGCGACCTGATTGTGCGGACTGGGAAGCAGTCCGCGCAAACGCAGAGTTGGCGACTACCGGGCGACTAGTCTAGCCGCGCGGACAAAAAAGTCTATCCGCGCGGTTAGCTGAAAAATAGTCCGAGAACCCCCCAGATGAGACAGAGCAGTCCGCGGCTTGCAAGCTAGCCATCTTGAAGAGGATCGTGGATTTCTGGGTTAACATTATCAGTCTTCCGTTGTTTATTTGATTTACTTGTTTGCAGTTCATGTCATGTTACAACTTGCTCCTTAAAAATGCCATCAACAGCAATATGTCCACTTCCAAATCCCGACGACATCGCCGCCACCACTGCTCTTTGTCACAAGCCCTATTGTAATTCGTTAAAATATCACTAAAAGAGAATTTTTAGAATGAATTTGAAACTTTTGTAATACGTTAAATCTGTAATATCGATGTTAACATACTAGTTCATATTTTGCTAAAAAATTTAGAAATATTTTTATATTAACTTGTATATAAAAATTTAATTTGCACGTATAAATTTTTTATTTGCCAGTAACAACTAACAATCACCTAAATACCTAAATATATTTTAGTTTTTTTTACTTAAAATATAAACACCACTAATTTAGGATTATTAATGCAATATTTTTGTTCCCTGTAAAGGAACAGTGTCTTCCAATCTTAAAACTGGAGCAAAATTCTCAAATCAGACGTCGAAAATCGATGGAGAGATCTCAGATTTGGCATGCGGCACTAGCCCTAGCTTTCCTCGCCGCACCCGCCATCGCCGGAGACGACGTGATGGTCCTGACAGAGGCCACCTTCGAGAAGGAGGTGGGCCAAGATCGAGGGGCCCTAGTTGAGTTCTACGCACCGTGGTAAATTCCCTTTCACATCTCCTTCGCCTGGATCTACTCTTATTACGCTTGCATTTTCAATTTAACCCTCATTTGATTGTTCAGTCTAGCCCCACCGGTCCTATTCGCCGGCGTTGCCCCCCAACTGCTAGCGACCGTTGCTGTTTGTTTTGGTATGGTTCGATGCAGTAGTTTCCATACCTGAATACAGAATAATCGGTAAAGTGCACCCTGGAAATATCAGCTTTTAGCAAAATGCACCTCGAAAGTTTAAAATTGGCAAAATGCACCCTCAAATTGGGTTTTCTTGGCAATGTTCAACCTCACTAGGCAAAAAATGAAAACCCACTTAGCCTAGTGAGGGTGCATTTCATTTTTTGCCTTGTGTGAGTGCACATTGCCAAGAAAACCCACTTCGGGGGTGCATTTTGTCAATTTTAAACTTTCAGGGTGCAGTTTGCTAAAAGCCAATATTTTCAGGGTGCATTTTGCCAATTATCCCTGAATACATTACTTTTGGTGAAGTACACCTCAAATATTCTAATATTGCACTTTGCACACCCGGATATGATTTTCTTGGCACTTTGCAACCCATGTTCATTTTATAATAGGTATTTTCGTTTGAGTCATGTGCTATGGACTTGTTTGGCCAAAAATTATGAATACATGCTCATTTCTTAGTGTTTTTGCCGGATATTTCGTGTTTGTCCGCATGAAATTTATTGATCTCCGAGAATCGTCCAAAATCGACGTGATTTACCGTCAAATTAACATAAAAAACCACTCGTATTAAATCATCCAAAATATTTATGTGCTCATTTCTTAGTGTTTTTTGCCGAATATTTCGAGGTTGGTCACTTGAAATTTAATGATCTCTGATAATTTTATGATATCAATGTGAGCCACCATCAAATTAATATGAAATTTAACATAATAAATCATTCAAAATATAAACTTTTCTAATATAATAATAAAAAAATATTGTTTCCAAGCATAAAGATAGTTCTTCATCATATTACAAAATTTGTTCACTAGCAAAATACAAAATTCGGCCATATAGAGTCATAACCACGATCATAACACAAAACTTGTCTTCAAAATTGAAATCTACTATAATACTTGCATATTAACATGAAAATTTTAATAAGAAACATCTTAACTAAATATCATAAATAAATGATAACATATTGATTACCTTTAGGAAATAAGGCTTAATTGACAATCATATATGCTTCAAACCTCAGTATGTCTTACGCGTCTAAAAAAAAAAATATTTTTAATGAAAATCAAATTAAATATTTAAAATATTACCATATTATATAAATTGATTATTTTTTTACTTATCTGATTTTGGTATTTCTTAGTTGATGATGAAGATGAGGTTGTAGTAGTTACTCCATAATTTCTTTTGTTATGATCTCTCATCCCTTAGTTTGAACATGAGTATTTCAAACCATATTTATTTATGTCATATTTTTGTGTCTCTAGCTCCTCTTCCTCCATTCATCTTGCATGTTGTGATGCCTTTTCAGGCTTCCTCAAATAGTAGGCCACAGAAAGATAGGATTCTTGTTGGCTACTGACCATTCCTTTTGAGAATTTATAAGATTTAGTAAGTGGTCATAAACACACATAAACATCTCCTTGTACTAATGTAACACGTAGTCTTCAACATGTTTCTTTCGATAGAAGATGTATGCAGTGACGTGCACACATGAAATACCAGTGAGATCTCATAGTCTGCAACTACAACTGTTAGAACTTAAGTCAACTGCCCATTTATCTCTCACGTACCCTTGAACTTCAAATTTATTTTGGCCATTTCATCCCAAAATATAGTCATGCGCATTTTTCTTATTGTTTTCCTATATTTTTTGAATGGAATGACATATTTCTTCATTGCATTTGATACTTTGTTCCTCTAAGTATCTAGCCTCTTCATTAGAATTACCCTAATTATTTCCAACATTGTTATTATGAGCTTATCTCTAGCCTTTAAAATAACTTTGTTGAATGCCTCACAATAATTATTAAGCAATATATCGCATTTAGACCAAGTATTGAAATGGGACCCCGCCCAATCATAAGTTTTCTTATCACAAACCATCAATTTTTCTATTTCAGTGTTGAAATCAACAATCTTTGTTGTTGATGCAGCCCTCCATAGTAAATCTTTTAGTTACATGTCTCTAAATTTCTATTTAAAATTAATATGCATATGCCTTAAACAAAATCTATGCTCAGTATTAGACAACAACTTTTCAATGTCTTTTATTAAATCTTTCTGCTTATCTGAAATGATAGTCCACATATTACTATTTTCAATGCATAAATCTTTAATAAGAATACTAATAAACCATTTCCAAGTTTTTATATTTTCAGTCAAAACACAAGCATAAGCAATATAGTACATATTATTATTACCATTGATGTTAACTGCATATAACAAAACGCCACTTGTACGCGTCTTCAAGTGAGTATCTGTAACGGCCCTACATTCTAGGCACCATCACAATTTTCATATTATTTATCATTTTCTCATTTCACAGAGTTGTCAGGGAATTTAACATTCAGCATTTATGAGTTTATAAAGAAAAGCGAACAAAAGTAAAACAGTTTATTTATATCACAAGATCATCTAGTACATCTGATCACCAAAAAGATAACCCAACATATGTATACAAAAGTGGGTATCTTATATCTGTGCTACAAAGAACAATATATCATATCACTGTAACAAAGTATGAGTAGAGCAACAGATCAAAACTATAGTACTAGACATATCAGACTACATATCAGGGGTACTATGGACTACTGGAAGCAAAACTGGAACTCATCATGCGGGCAATCTGGGTCACGACAGGTGACTTTGTGGCCGTCCAGAACTCCAAAGACCTCGGTGACAACCTCAACCCAGATTTTATACATCTTCTCGCCTCGAGTAGAGAGCCGGCTAGACGAGCCTGAAGTAGCTTTCTCCTTGACCTGTTTAGTTACATTTTCTATTAGTCAAAGAATAAATGAATTCTCATTGTTCCCTGTATAACTATGATGTCTTATTCATCTTTTTACAGATTTAATCTCTCATCTTCTCTTGATTACGTTATTTTTCGTTATCCTGCATTCATATCATTCCTTCTTGCATCTTCTTTTCTTTGGTTACCTTCTTCTTTTCATCATATACTTGTATATCTTTTTATGTGGGTTGCATTTTCTTTTTCTTTATCTCTTATACTTTTTCTGTCGTTATCGGACAGTGTTAAGGGAATATTAATCTTTCTTATCATTTATATAGCGCGTTTGCATGTCTTTTCATATTCGCACACATTTCTTAACGTGCTTTTTTCATATTCGCACGTTAACTTTCATTCCAGTATTATTGGGAGGACATTCACCACACCTCCACTTTTGGGTTGACCCTTAACTTAGCTCATTTCATTTCTTTATTTCGCTATTCATTTATGTCATTATACGTTTACTTTCAATTCATCTTTCTTTATTCATTTAGGTCATTATATATTTACTTTTCATTCCTCTTTCTTTATTACACAAGACATAAGACATATTAATGAATATTCATAAACATATAACTTGAAAATAAAATAATATAATAGGGTGAGAACTCACCGTGGCTTTTCCTTTCCCTTTCTCGTTTCTATTTCCATCATTGCGTCTTCCACTTCCGTGTGACGCAATTTCCTACAATATACCATCCTTAACTATGTTAAGACCGTCAAATTGATGTCTTTAATTAGGTCAATCATGTCATAAGCCCCTTTGAGGGGTTCTAATTGACCTACTTAGGTCACAAACCTTTTAAAAGACTTAGGGTTTTGCTGCTCTAGGTTACCTTAGTGAGCTTTCGCTGTTTTAGTGAAAGGGGCAACATAATAACCAGTTGTCATCCAGTTATTCATGCTAAGGACCCTTAGGGTTTCTCTTTTGTTCAACCCTAAAAGCAAAATCGTCATAACCTTAGCTAGGGTTTCATCAAAATCCCTTGGAAATCATGGATTTAGGTTTAAAATCCATTTCAGAAACTTTTTAAATCAAAAAAACAAAAATTTTCGGAAAACCCTAAACCCTAGGGTTTATACTAGTTTCAATCCGTGAAAAATCTTTGAAAAAGAAATAAGAGGACTAGGGAGGAAGAGATTACCTTTCAAATGGAGGAGAAATCAGAAGAAATGGAGGAGGATTGGGCTCTCGGTGAAGATCGGCGTATGCGGCTTGTCTGTCGCCTGTAGCGCCTCTTCCGGAATCAGAAGAGATGAGAATGAACATCGGCTTCTTCGCTCCGCTATTTTATCGGGCGCCGCTTCTCATACGTGCGGCACGCGTGTCTGTTAACCGGAATTAGCCGGTTCAAGCCCATTTCAATCGGTTCAAGCCCATTTTAGCCCTTTTAGCACACCATTTTATCTCAGCACACCAATTACATATCATTTTGTTAAAGCTAAATATTGTAATATTAACACACCTTAGATTTGGTGGCGTAACAGTATCATCCAAGCCTATTGTAGGTCTGCATCCACCCATAAAACCTTTTTTAACGCACCCCAATATATATAAAGTCTCTTGAAAATGCAAGTTTGAGATGATACATCGTGCTTACATTTATTTTTAATTGTGGTGTCCGGATTAGGGGTGCAAGTTGAGTTGAGACGGCTTGAAAGCTCGATGAGCCGAAAAAAGCTCAACTCGAGCTCAATTACGAGCCGAGCTCGAGCTCGATTACGAGCCGAGCTCGAGCTCGATTACGGGTCAAGCTCGAGCTCACATATTGTTGTTCATGTGCTCGCGATTTTTTTTATTTCTACATAAAAAGAATGAAAAATACAAAGAAAATATGGCACATGAGATAATGAGCTCGTCAGCAGCTCGAGATCGACTCGTGCTCACGAGATCGAAACTCGAGTTAGAGCTTGATAAGTAGGCTTTGAGCTGGAACTCAAGTCAAGATAAAATGTGCTTATCAAACTCGAGCTTGAAAATTTTGCCAAACTCGACTCAAGCTCAACTCGTTTACACCCCTAGTTCGGATTGATCCTATAAATCTTCTCACAATAATCCCAATGCTTTTCATATTGCTCAAATTTTGTGCCATTAATAACTTTTTTTGCATGTTTTTTGGCTATATACATTTTTCAAATGCTAAGAGGAGTTTTGTTAATTTGCATTATCTTTTGCATAACATTTACTGGTCATTCTGGATTGCTCCTAATATGTTGCTTATATTTAGCTGCAAGGAATTTAGAGTTGCAATGTTTGGAACTTGGAACCCTACAATAAGTATGCTCTCCTTTAATTGTCTTCATCTCGAATGTTTTTTCGTTCTTTAATATGAAAGTGTCAAATAAAATCCAATCACACTCGCAATTTACTTGAATTTTATCACTGCAGTTCTTGGTAAATTTTACTGGTTTCTCTTGTACTGTAGCGTACATTCTCAACGCATCCCTAAAATCAGAAGCACTAATGAAATACATCCCAACATTAAACTAAAAATTATATTCATTTGCATTGCTTTGGTAAACTTTAATTTGTGTTGTTTTGGCTTTCAAAGAAATTGATGAGGAATGATCACCAAACTCTCTATTATGTATTCTAACGTTCGTGCTAAATTTAGTTTTGGGTTCCTCTGTTACACCAACCAACTCAATTTTAGAATCGATACGTTCATCAAACATTAGATCATCGATATCGACCAAATCATCAAAAAATGAAGAGTCGTTGTCATTAGATTCGTCTCCAGTACTCGTTAAATCACTGATACTATTTAAACGTACTCTGTCTTGTAAATTATTTTCTTCAATCACAACATTCTCCCAATCCATATCTACGGCATATGACATTGTACAAAAAATAAAATAAAAACATCAATCATTGATTTCATACACGAACTAAACAAATATGAAGAATCTTAAAAAAATATAGATCTGGACTAATATTTGTTATTATCACACGTGAATTAAAAATAAAAAATGTAGATCATTTGATCTCATACATGAATCACTGCCAAAAAGCCAAAAATATAAAGATTCCTAAAAATATTATGAAGAATCCTAAAGAAAATAGAGAGTTGGGCTAGAAATAGAGATCTGGAAGGAATGTTATACCTCTAAACTGAAATGCACAGGACTAGAAGAAGATATTGGGACTGCTCGGCGAGATTGGCGAAGACTGGAAAGCTCGAGGTCGCTCAAAAATAAGAGAACTGAATCTATAATGGAGGTCGTCCTAGGGGTCGCCGACGAATATGTCAGTGAAATCTGGCTACTCGGGGAAAATGGAGGAGATCCTTGGGGTCGCCGGCAAGAGAGCGAGATAACAAGGCGAGTGGGGAAAGTTGCTCTTAAAAACCATGGATAGCAATTTTCTGGACCGATTGAATACCCAAGGGGGAGGGGATATTAGAAATAGGACCAAAATACCCTCAATTAAAACCCTGGGGTGCAAAATGCCAAGAAAATCATATTCAGGGGTAAAAAGTGCAATATTAGAATATTTGAGGTGTACATTCTCCAAAACCGGTATACTGGGGGGGGGGTGCACTCTGCCAAAAAGCCATGTATAAGGCATCTGCATCCCAAATTATGAAGAGAAATTCTGAGGAAGGAGGGTGCTTGTTTGATTGATGCCTTGGTTTTGTTATATTATATGTATTTATTGACCCAGATAAAATTCTGTTCATGGTGTTAGAATGTAATAGGTTAATAATTATTTCATAACTATTTTAGGGAGAATTCATGGTGTTTGGGATCTGCATCAATTAACGAGAAAAATTTAAAATCATTTCAATATTTGGAAGAAAATCCTTTCATGAAAGGATGAATTCCTTTAGTTTCACATTGTCAAACTCCTTTACTTTATATGTGCATATAAACTATTTCTATCATTTTTGTTAAAAAGATATTATTTTAGTCTCCCCTTGCCCGCTCACACACTAGTTCAAAACTTGAACTTGGATTTGATTTTGAGATTTGAGTAATAATTGACTTGAATTGTTTATTCTACCAATCGATTTTACGCCGTTCGCCAACCTAGCGCTCGCCATTCGCAGGCCAAGCGCTCGCAGTTCGCCGTCCGAGCGCTCGCAGTTCGCCGTCCGAGCGCTCGCAGTTCGCCGTCCGAGCGCTCGCAGTTCGCCCTCCGAGCGCTCGCCGTTCGCCGTCCGAGCGATCGAGCGTTTAGTGTTGTTTGAATTTTTGTTTTATGTTTAACTGTTTGACAAAACAGCTGTTTGAAAGTTGTTTTTTTTAAATGATAGGTGATAAATAAAACTAAACATGGTAATAAAATGTAAATGTCTCATATAGTTCTACAACAACAACACTCAAGCCTTTATCCCACTATAAAGGGGTCGGCTAAATATTACTGATTTGTCTCATATAGTTCAACAAATAAAAATTAAACATGTTAATTAAACTAAAATTTCTCATTCAGCAAATGGTAATGTTCATTCATACCTGCACTAATAAATTAATGATTATGTTCAGCTTAAGTTGATCGTATCTTGAACAAGGGTATTGTGATTATTGAAAAGTTGATCGAATCTTGCATTTATTGGCCTAACGTTAGTAGAGTTTTACCATTGGTTGGATAAATCAGTTCTTTTACGTCTAAAGTTCTTCAGTATTCCCACTTTTTTAGCAAAGATTTCTTGTGATTTGGTTATTCCTTCACTTTGGCGACTCAAATCATGTTTAACTGAATATAGCTTTCTAGCATAAAGGCTCGCGATAGATAATTTGACCGGCATATATTTATTTGCATGCGAGATTTTGTAGGTGCGGTCACTGTAAGAAGCTCGCCCCTGAGTATGAGAAACTTGGTTTAGGGTTTAGAAAGACTAGATCTGTATTGATTGCAAAGGCATGTTTATCTTTCATTTACTCAGATGATGCAGTTCTATCACGAGTCTTTCGTTGTTGATGTTCTGATATACGAGTTGTCTGACTTTTATATATGTTCCATGTGATGAAGGTGGATTGTGATGACCAGAAGAGCTTATGTAGCAAGTATGGGGTTCAGGGTTACCCAAGCATCCAGTGGTTCTCAAAAGGCTCTTTGAAGCCTAAAAAGTGAGCAATATATCAATATTTATTTCAAACCTATTCAACCTTTAAATAATATATTTTAAGCACCCTGCAAAAAGCTGTAACATGCAATTTTCCCTCTTGGAGGTATGAAGGCCCCAGGACTGCAGATGCTCTTGTTGAATTCGCCAACAATGAAGGAGGTCAGTGTTTTAACTTACTCTGGTTTAGTTAGGAAACTGTTTCAGAAAATAGCATTGCTAGTGGGTTTATGACTTTGGCTCCTTTTGCAATTTTATTATTGATTTGCTTGAATCTTATGATCTTACATTAAGAATAATTTATACACTGAACACTGGGCTTTTTGGAATAATACAATATATCCGTGTCTTATGTTACAGAACTTGACCACTTTAAAACACCACTGTGCGGTGAAAATACACATAATGTACAACTGGAAACTGCTTTAAACACCAGTACACAGTATAAATACAAACAATACATAGCTAATGAACCTTAAAGCACTAGCATGTAGTAGTATTTCATACATTATACTACACTTAATGCTTTAAAATATCATTACAGTAAAATAGTTGCGAGACATGCAGAGGGCGTCGAGCGTGAGGTCGAGCTGAGCATCGACGTGGCCGAGTCGAGCCTCCCGATGCGCAATATGACGGTCCAGCTTGGCAAGGGTGGCGAGGAGCTCAATGCGGTCGGCAGCGCAAAGCGACATGATAGGAAAGTGGGTTAATTAATTAACTACTTAAATAATTAGTTAGTAATTATGAGAAGGATTGGGTCCTTTAATTAAGCAGGGAGATTAATTAAGTACGGGAGAGGGGCGGTTGGGATGAGAAATAAAAAAAAGGAAAATGATTGGGTGGTGGTGGGGTCCAGGGAAAAAAAAATAAAATAAAAGAGAGGAGGCGTAAGAGCATCTCCAATGGGGATCTCTAAATATAGAGATCCCCATTGTACCATGTTCTCCAAATATGGAGAACATGATAGGAGCAACTCCAACCATGTTCTCCATATTTGGAGAACATGATATTATTTTATTTATATATATATAATATATGTATATAATATATATAATGTATAGAACATGATATTATCTTTCAATGCTTTCCCCGTGAAGTTACAATCGACGTTCGTCGATCGCCTGGCGACACAGTAACTTTAGGTTCGTCGATCGGCGCTCGACGTTCGTCGATCGGCGTTCGTCGATCGGCGTTCGACGAAATTCGATCGCCGCTAGACACCGTGAAGTTCCGATCGGCGTTCGTCGAGCGCCGATCGACGTTCGTCGATCGCCGGGCGACACGGTAACTTCAGGTTCGTATTAGCATGATCAATACTAATTAGAAAGTATTTAATATTAGTCTCATTTTGTAGGTCTTGAAAAAACAAATTTATTGATATATTACATGTCATATTTGAAAAAATATATTGACGATTACCAGCAATACATTGAAATAAATTAGTTTTATAAATACCTAATTTAAACAATAATAAATAAAAAAATACATTAAAAATCAATTGCCCCCCCTCTATTTTCTCTCTCCTGCCTCTAAATTTAGAGGTGGAGAGAGAAGATCGCCATTTTTACAGCCAACAATGGAGATCGGTTGGAGGCAATCCGGGCGCCATTTTTAGAGAATGGCGACCCGTTGGAGTTGCTCTAAGGGGTGGATGTTTAGAACAAAGAGAGTGATGGTGGTGGCGTGCAAGAGAGGTGTTGAGATAGAATAGTAAATAAAATGTAATAAAAGATAAGAAATGGTGCATGTTTTTAGAAGAAGGGATAATAAGACAAAAAAATAAAAGACAAGATGAGAAAGGCGGATCAGAAAAAATTAATAAAAAAAGAGGAGAGAGGGCTGTGAGGACAAAGAATTAAATAAATCAAAAAGTGTGCAGGCAGTTTTCAGAAGAAAAGTAAGGAAAAAATAAAGAGGGAAAGACCGGTGGGCCCCACAGGAAAAAAGTGACCAGATGGGGAAAAGAGGCGCGGCAGCGGGTGGGCTCGATGAGAAGGCGTGGAGAATTCCCTTTTCGAGGACTGTGCAGCTCGATGTCGCAACAGAGGGTCCTCGGGACCTGACAGATCTCAGATTCGCAGGATGTTTTTGGAGGAGACTATCCCGTCGCCTATTCGAGTGGAAGCACGACTGGAGCTGCGGCTTTGGACAAGGGCAACAGAAGAGTAGTGTGGTGCTGTTGATGTGCGACGACAGGGAGAGGCGCGGTGGCCGGAGGGGAGGAAGGCATCGACGTTGGTGCACAAAAATGGCAGCGCGAGGGTGGCTGGAAGCTGAGCAGTGCACGGGGGGGGGGGGGGATGGTGGATCTGCGGATGGAGCTGCTGCGGAAATGGAGGAAGCAGAGCAGTGGGGTGCTATTGTTGTGCGTGTTTGATCTGCTGGAGGGATTTGCCGGAGGGGAGGAAAGATCCTCTGATACCAAGTTTGTTACATGTCTATTTTGGTGGATTTGTTGGTGGGCGACGGGTGGAGGATACAAGGGATTAAATCCCTAGAAATGGTGGAGGAGATGAGAGAAAATGAAAACTCCTAGAAGGGAGGGGGTGAGAAGAGAAGAACTAGAGAGAGAAGGAGAACTTTTGATTAATTTCTTGCATGATGATTACATGACCCCATGAGTTCCCTTAAATAGGATTCGTAATGACAAATCGTAAATACAACCACAGATGTGTGAATATAAAAATACTACGACGCTAAAACTGCGACTCGATAATAACAACTTGATACAATACGACTCAACATAATAATAATAATAATAATATTAATAACATCACACGATAACTGACAGCGGATCCGTAACAACACAATTCACTACCCATGCTAGAACCGTAAAGTATTGCTGGTCTAATTGCAGTACGGTAAAACTTGTCTTTAATGGTGGTACTTTACGATCACATAAGACCCCAGATGCGCCTCTCTACTTCACCCAACCTGCTGGGATTATATGTATTACATTTTTATATACACCTCCATCGTTTTGTACTATCAATCCCATATATTTAAAGTACTCATTACGAGAAATATCTTGGTCACCCAACTTAATGACAAAGTCATATGTACTTCTTGCACTACTAAATTTAAGCTCCATATACTCCATCTTTGTCCTACTCAACCTAAAACCCTTCTTTTTTTAAGTGTCTCGCCAAGATTCAAGATTTACGTTTACACCCTCGCGCGTTCGCAAACAACAAACACTAAGGTATTTGTAAGACCCGAACGAATATAAAATGCATTTATTTTTGTAATATTCCCCGATGATAAAAATATAATTTTAGTGTCGATTTGATGCTTTAAATGTACGGGATTTGAAATTTCGACAGTCTTTTCGTTTTCATTTAATTTTGAATGGCTTGAGTTGACCGGATTTTATTTAAGCTGAATGAAGATTGGACTTGAGTTGGTTTGGGGGTTATTGAGTTGGACCGGTTGGTGGCTTGACTGTTTTAATTTAAGTAACAGTGGTTGTGCACTGTTGATTTTAATAAACAAGTGAATCGGGTGTATAACCGGCTACCTGGGTTAAGCGGTGGGTTCCGGGATATATTCTCGGCACTCTTTCGTTCCTCTTCATTTTTGACGGAGCGAACCGAGAGAAGAAGCCGCGGAAGCCGCATGCGTCGATTGCTCTCTAGGGCTTGATTCTTCTCCGATTTCTGTGAATCTTCTTGCGATTGAGAGGTAATCTCCTTCCCTCCACTCCTCTTGTGTTGATCATGAAGTTTGTGTACGAATTGATGATGGGTGAAAACCCTAGGGTTTGGGTTTTGGTTTTGATTCACTCCTTTTTAAATCAAAAGTTTCGCTATAACTTTGCAATCCCTAAACCTTGAATTTGAGCTAATTTTGGGAGAGATGGGTTAGGGTTTCATTAGGGGTTTTGTCTTGACCCCCTTGCAAACTTTGTTTGTCGGCTGTGTTGTTGAGGGCTGCCTGGTGCTGTCGGTTGTGCTTTTGGGCTGCTTTGTGTTAGCTGTCCGGCTGTTTTAGAAGGGATTTACACCTTGCTTTGAGCTGCTATTCGCATCCCTTGGTGTTGCCATCGTGACAACCCTTGAGGTTGTGCATTGGAGAAATTTGGATAGACATCGTGGGTATTTGAATCCTTTTATTGGCTGAATGGTGCGCCTTCTTTTTGATCACCCACGCTAGTCCTTCCCTAGACAACTCCTAGAGGTCGTAGTTATGACCGTCGTAGGAGTCCGCTCGTAACTATTTATGGTCAACCCTAAAGTAAATGATATTTTGATACTGCAGAGGATGACGTCCGGCGATAGACGTGACGTGAACCATTCGAAGGACAAAGGCAAAGGAAAAGTTGGGGTGAGTCCTTTCTGTTTTTTCCTCTTTTGTGAACTTGTTAAGCTAAGTTACTTTTCAGTTGTTTGATATCACTGAATATATGAATCGCCGAAAACGCTAACGTGGCTTAGCGAGCGATGGAATTCTGAGGGGAACCAACTACAAATAAGAAAGTATGGTGAGCTTTCGAGCTGAGATACCAGCGAGAAAGCTAACTTTTCTAAGATGGGGTAGCACAGTTTCGGCTTTCTTCAGGACTCTACTGACATAATAGATGGGCAGCTGCCTTTTTCCTTCCTCCCTTACCCAATACAGAGATTACTACCTCAGCCCCTACCCCAAGGTACAGGCTAAGTCCTCTCCCTCCTTTGTACTCTGCAGGAGTGGCGCTCGAGTCAGCTGAGTCTTCACTGCCTGAAAAGCCTCCTCACATTCCTTCGTCCACTCGAACTGTTTACTCCCCCGAATGTGCTTTGAAGAAAGGCGAAACACCTCTTCTCCGGCCCGAGAAAGGAAATGGCTCAACCCAGCCAGGTACTTGTCAAGCGCCGAATCTCCTTGGCGCTGCGAGGAGATTCCAACTCCATGATGGCTCTTACCTTATCTGGGTTAGTCTCGACACCTGCCGGGGTTAGAAGGTGTCCGAGGAACTTCCCCGACTTGCCCCGAAGACAAACTTTTGGGGGTTCAACCTCATCTTGAACTTTCGCAGGGTTGCAAACGTCTCCTCTAGGCCGAGCAAGTGCGAACCCACGTCCCTGCTCTTAACCATAAGGTCATCGACGTAGACCTCCAAGTTCTTCCCCCTTTGATCTTTGAACACCCGATCCATCATCCGTTGGTATGTAACCCCTATGTTCCTTAGCCCGAAAGACATCATTTTATAGCTGAAGCACCTTTCCCTTGTGATAAAGGAGACATCCTTGACGTCAGCGGGATGCTTGCAGATCTGGGATAACCTGAAAAAGCATTCAAAAAACTCATGATAGAAAAATCGACGGCTGAATCAATCAGCGCGTCGATCCGAGGCAGGGGGTAACAATCCTTAGGGCATGATTGATTTAATAGAGAAAAGTCTACACACATTCTCCACCTCCCATCACCCTTCTTTGCCATTACTACATTGGAGACCCAGCTTGGATACTGGATCTCCAAAATAAAGCATGCGTCAAGAAGCTTCTTCACCTCCTCGCGGATGAGATCCTCCAGCTTTTGTGGCGATGACCCTCATCTTCTGGCAGATGGGACGTGTCTTGGGATCCAGGTTCAAGCGGTGACAAGTCACATCAGCGTCAATGCCAGGCATGTCCTCCGCGCTCCAGACAAAGATGTCAATGTTCTTTTGGATGCACTCCCACATCCTCGCCTGGTCTTCTGGGCTCAAGCCTCCGCTGATCCTCACCTTCTCCACCTTCACTGCCCTACTGACTACCTCCATATCCGCAACTTCCTCCGCCGGCTCTAGCCGAGGACTGCTCCCCGATGACCCTCTCCTCCTCTTCTCTCTACTCCTCAACACCTAGCCTCTCCACCTCCATTGCTTCCAACTGGCCCTCCTTGGGCAGATCCACCTCCCTGCCCCTCCGGGACTCCCCCACCATTTATCCGCTTCCATCCTCTGCTCCTCCGCTGCTCCCCCATCGCCTCACCCAGGCTTGCTCCTTCCTTCCCCCTAACCTCCTCCTCAGCCTCTCTCCGAACCTCGCCTAAGCTCACAGCCTCCTTCCTCGCACCCCCTCTTCTACCTTCTCTTCAACCTCATCCAGACTCGCCTCTCCTTCTCCCTTAGCTCCATCTGCCCTTACCATCTCCCTCTCCAGCTCCTCCGCTTCTTCCATCCAAGAGATAGTGTGACAACAGTCACATAGCACTGCCTCGCCACTTTCGGATCTCCCCTGATCCTGATTATACCCCTCCGCTATTGAACTTTAGGCACTAATGGAACGAGGAGGGACACAACGAAAGTCGCTGATTAGAGGCCACCCGAAATATTGCGTTGTAGCTGCTCGGAG
>CM077150.1:11459091-11599917 GCA_039583875.1 Platanthera guangdongensis | reverse complement strand
TTCTTCCTGCCTATATCCCTTAGCAACCAGTCTTGCTTTGTTCTTTATAATCACTCCATTTTTATCCATCTTGTTCCTAAGATCCACTTGGTTCCAATTATGTTGTGGTCTTTTGTTTAGAAACCGCTCCCAGACTTTGCATCTCTTGAACTGATTCGCTCCTCTTGCATTGCCTTAATCCAATGAGGGTCTAGGATGACTTCTTCAAATTTCTTTGGCTCTACATGGGATAAAAACTGGAGTAGAGTACTGAACTTAGATTTCTGCTCCTTGTTTGTATCCCTTGACTTAGATCACCAATAATTTGATTTGCTGGATGATCTCTTAGATGTCTATTAGCTGGAGGCAACCTGTCTTCAGGTTGAACTCCTTCAGCTTCTTCAACTTGCTGCACTCCATGGTCTTCTCTGCATCAGGTGCATCTAGTACTCCCCCTGGACAACAGCCACTATGTAACGCCCCGAAACTCAAAGGAGCGACGGGGGACGTTTTGGGCCAGTTTGGGTTCTGGCTGCAGGCACACGGCCTGGGACACGGGCGTGTCCCAGGGCATGTCAAGCCTGTGTCGACACTGAGACGGGGAAGTCGACACTTTGGTCTCGACATTGTGTCGAGACTGGGCACACGGCCTGCGACACGGGCGTGTCGCAGGGCGTGTCGACCCGTGTCGACACTTAGCGCGAAGTCGACACTCTGCATTCGAGTGTCGAGATCGCACACACCTGCTTCGAGACATGGCACACGGCCTGCGACACGGGCGTGTCGCAGGGCGTGTCAACCCGTGTCGACACTCGTCCCGGGAAGTCGACACTTTGGTCTCGACATTGTGTCGAGACAAGGCACACGGCCTAGGACACGGGCGTGTCCAAGGCCGTGTCATCAGGTCGACGATCTTCGCTCGACGAAGTGTCGAGTGTCGAGACCGTGTACACGGCCTGGGGTCCAGGCGTGTTGAGGTGACACGGGTAGGGACACGGGCGTGTCCTAGAACCCGTGCAGTGCTCGGGTTGTTTTCGGGGAAAAATGATGGGGGTACACGGCCGGCCACACGGCCGTGTCAGGTGGAACACGGGCGTGTCAGGCTCGAACACGGGCGTGTTCGATACCCGTGTGTGAGGTTCCAGGCGAGCGATTTTGACGGCGAATGAGGCACACGGCCCTGGACACGGGCGTGTGCCAGGCCGTGTTCGGTCCAGATTGGGCATTTCAGTCCCGAATCAAAGCCGTTCGTTTCCTTATTTTGAGATCCAACGGCTGGGGGTTGTTCCTGAAGGGATATACCCGGGATTGGACTTAGAAACCCTCACTTTTCATAAGTGGTTATCTTTCTAAAACCTTAGAGAGAGAGGAGAGCCAAGGAAGGAAGAAGGAGCTAGATCCGGCCATTGGAGGAGCTTCGAAGCTCCGAATCGCGAGCCGACTCCGGATCCACGGAGGCAAAGCTAGTGCGGTGCTTTTCATCCATTACTTTTCAATGGCGCCAAAGAGGAACGCTAGGGTAACGATCCTCATCTTGAGCATGAGTAGCTCTCTTTCTTTGCATAGGAAGCCCGCTCTCGCGAGTTTGCGGAGAGTTGGAGGCGTTCCTTCGGGTAGATATGTGAAGTCCCCGTTGTTTAGAGTCCGTAAGCGAGAACGGACATAGGCATGATGTGTGAAGCCTACCGGACATGTTGGTCTGGATCGGTGATGTTGCATTGCATAAATGCCGGAGAAGACTCCGTGCTATGGATTGTTTTCGGGTTTTCTACGCGGTAGATTGCAGCAGGGAGCCTTGGGGACTAACCCAAAGGTGCACCCGGAAAACTGGGCGGATACGAGATCTTGCCAACTTGGTGGCCTGAGAGCCAACTTGAACATAACCGGGTTATGTGAATGTGATGGAAATGGGACTCGGTGGAAGTTTGACCCGCGCAAATGGCTTAAATTGTCGTTGCGATGTGAGCACGGGTTAGATGGAACCGTACCCGTTCTATGTCGTTCGGTTAAAGAGACCTAAAGGCACGTGGCACTTGCCGTTGGCATAGATTAGGGTCTTCGGCGGTGATGGCTTAAATTGTCGTGACCCAGGCCAGAAGACAAATTGCTCATAGGTTTGGCCGTCAAAGTGGCGGTGGTGAGTCCGGAATGTCTATGGCTTTAATTGACGTGACATCGACCGGTTCACCGAGAATGTGCCCTGAGAGCACGGGGCGTGTGGCCGTGCGAGCCAACGTCTGTGATGAAATGGCTATATATATATTGCTCGCTTATGCTAATGAAATGCAGGGAAGGAGCATCGCCGCCCCGAGTTGGGGGCGGGATCGTTATAATTTGGTCAGCATTGCTGACCGTTGCCTTGTTTTGCCACCGTGCGGTGGTTTGTTGCTTGCAGGTGCTGCTGGACCAAGCGGTCAATAGCGGGCTAAAGCCCGAATGCGAAGCCGGCCCTCGAAGGCCTAATTTGGAAGTGTTTACTGCTTTATTCATGTGTGACGGCCTGCGTGCCGTGGTTTGTAAAACATGTAATTTGAAGTGAAACATTTTGTAAAGCCTTAAGGCTTATTTTGAGTATTTTGTATAACATTCCTATTTTGGGTTAGTGGACATTCATGCTTTAATGCTGGGTTCTTTGTTACAACTTTTATAAACTGCTTCCGCTAGAATGCTCTGTGTAGGACGTTGAGATTGGTTGGATGGTTTCCATAAGTAACCACCCGGTCTGTCTGTAGTATATGGCGTCGGGCCCCGGCCGGACCTACTGCTATATGCTATGCGACGGATAGGGGGTGTTACAATTTGGTATCAGACTACTGGTTTTGGTCGGCTTAAAGTGAATTCGTGGGCGAATTCTTTTTAAGGGGTGGTGAGCACATTGTGTGCGTCATCGTTATAACAGTAAAAGAACCCATGAATGTCCACTTAGGAATGAAAATACTCGTGTTTGAGGAACCTGCGTGTTCCTATAATTGCTGTTTGCAATTTTATTGGTCGCTTAACGGTGTTTTGTACCACTATAGGTGACCAGAAGTGGTGTTGGGCCGTCAGAACGCCGAGTTTCTGAGGCTAGTAGTGCACCGGATGTTGCTCCTGCAACACCTCTATCGGCTGAGAACATACGATTGGTGGCTGAAGCGGTGTTGGCCGTGATAAATGCGCAGCCTACAAGGCAGCGAAGAGCAGCAGCCGCTCCTGCGATGGAGCAAGAACCTCTTCAAGAGGCTGAGCCGAGGAGAGTGGAGCAAGTGGTTGTGGAACCGGTGGTGCCAAGGAGGGCAACTGAGAGGCAGCTTAAGCATGTAATGAGCTTTAACCCTCCGTTATTCTCGGGGTTGGGAACCCCATCTCAGGCTGAAGACTGGCTCTCCAGGGTGAAGAGAGTCATGACAGCAACGGAGACGGAGGAGTGGCAAATGACCACCATCGCTACGTTCCTTCTGGACGGTGAAGCGAGGATGTGGTGGGAAGGATTGGAGCTGCACTTATGAGAGGTAGGCAACTTGGTGATGTCTCGATGGAGGAGTTCTCGAGATTGTTCTTGGCTAGATACCTCCCTTCGACGCAGAAGATAGCGTTGGAGAATGAGTTTCTGAAGTTGGTTCAGGGTGAGAGGAGCGTGGATGAATATCTCCATGAGTTCACTCGTTTGAGTCGATATGCTAGCTCCACCATCATGGATGAGGAGCGCAAGACTAATCGCTTCTATGAAGGCTTGAGAGATGAGTTGAGATTACTACTTTCGGGGCCGATGACGCAGGGTTTCTTAACCTTGGTCAATACTGCCGGTCCTTGGAGAAGGACATGAAGAATGTGCAAGCAAAGAAAGCTTGGGTGATAGGAAATCTGAATTTAAAGTGCCGACTACTTCAAAGTCCGGCTATCGGAGGTCTTTCAAGAAGCATAGGACTTCGGGTCCAGCTCCTTCTGGTGCTTCTGGGGCGACTACGAGTCGGACCCGGGTGCGTGTTTACTTGTGGAAGACGGGGCATTTTGCCCGTGACTGTTGGAGCGGACGTCCTAAGTCCGAGAGAAGGCCGGGAGCTACTTATGAAGAGAAGGGAAAGGCGGTGGAGTCGACCGCATCCCATTATGCTCCGGCCCAACCAAGGGTCTATAATCTTGGCCAACAGGAGGCCATCAAACAGGCTGATGTGGTGACAGGTACGGTTTAATTTATAGCAAGTCAATTTCTTTAAATACTTGTTATGCACATGTTACCTTACCACTGCTTGTTTAGGATTTGTATTGATTTGTGAAAATCCGGCACGAGCACTCTTCGATACGGGAGCTTCACACTCCTTCTTGTCCGAAGGATTTATATCACGCATCGGAGTCCTTCTTCGATGGCGAAGGATAAGTTGGATGTGTTGTTGCCCAATGGGTGTTCGATGCGAGCGGATAGGATCTGCGATGTTAAGATTCGTATTGGGAGCAGGAGTTCGACCTGCGGGCGTCTTTACTTCCGTTGGTGGAGTTCGACGTCATATTTGGCATGGACTGGCTCTCGGAGCAGCAGGCCCATATAGATTGCGGTAGCAAGGAAGTAAGCTGGGAGCAAGTCGTGAGACGACTTTTACGGGCTTAAAGGGTCGAGCAAGACGTTGATGTCTGCTCTTCAGGTGGTGAAGGCGGTTCGTGCCGGAGCAGAACTGTTCTTTACACTAGTGGAGGTTGCAAAGCCGAAGCCCGCGTTGGATTGTATTTCAGTGGTATCGGAATACCCTGATGTGTTCCCCGCAGATCTTCCTGGAGCCCCGCCTCAGCGGGAGATAGATTTTACGATCGAGCTAGTGCCAGGTGCAAAGCCTGTGTCACGATCTCCGTATCGGCTAGCGCCTAAGGAAATGGCGGAGCTGAAAGTTCAACTGCAAGAGTTGTTGGAGCAAGGGTATGTGCGCCCGAGTTCTTCGCCTTGGAGCGCACCGGTCCTCTTTGTTAAGAAGAAGGACGGAAGCTTGAGGCTATGTATTGATTATCGGGAGCTAAACAAGCTGATGGAGAAGAACAAGTACCCGATCCCTCGGATTGATGATCTTTTTGATCAGTTAGTCGGGTCGACGGTGTACTCGAAGTTGGATCTCAAGGCTGGGTACTATCAGCTGCGAATAAGGGAGAGTGATATCCCGAAGACAGCGTTTAGTACGAGATACGGGCATTATGAGTTTACGGTCATGCCGTTTGGGCTGACTAATGCGCCGTCAGTGTTCATGGATTTGATGAACAGGACTTTCAAGGAGTACTTGAATCATTTCGTGATCGTCTTCATCGACGATATTTTGGTGTACTCGCAAAGTGGAAGATCACTTCAAGCATCTTCATTTGGTGTTGGAGACGCTAAGGAGAAATCAGTTGTATGCCAAGTTCTCGAAGTGCGAGTTTTGGCTATCCTCAGTGGCGTTCCTCGGGCATATAGTGAGTGGAGAGGGTATTGCTGTGGATCCGGCGAAGATTGTTGCGATACGGGAGTGGCCTGAGCTTGTTACGGTAGCGGAAGTCCGGAGTTTTCTGGGGCTTGCCGGCTATTATAGGCGCTTCGTAGAGAACTTCTCGCGGATAGCTTTACCTCTCACTACTTTGACGAGGAAGGAGCATAAGTTCGTTTGGACGCCGGAGTGCGCGCGAGCTTTTGAGGAGTTGAAGTGTCGGTTGACCACGGCGCCTGTGCTGAGTTCGCCATGTGGGACCGAAGGCTATGAGATTTATAGTGATGCTTCGGGCAGCGGTTTGGGTTGCGTGCTACTGCAACACGGAAGTGTAATAGCTTATGGCTCGAGACAGCTAAAAGTGCATGATGAAGGAATTATCCGGTCCATGACTTGGAGTTAGCGGCCGTGATTTTTGCCTTGAAGCTGTGGAGACACTATTTGTACGGTGTGAAGATTGATATCTACACCGATCACAAGAGCCTGAAGTATCTTATTGATCAGAAGGATCTGAATATGCGGCAGCGTAGATGGATGGAGTTCTGGGGGACTATACATTCAAGATCCACTACGTGCCTGGCAAAGGAATGCGGTTGCGGACGCGTGAGTCGCCGAGCCCCAGCTCAAGCCAATTGGCTATCGGTGCATGATGAGCGGTTGGTGCGAGAGTTGGAGGCGTTGGAGATTGTTTGTGTGGATAGACAATCAAGAACTGAAGCAGTTCTGAATTGGACTGAAGTCCAATATGACCTGGCTGATCGTATTCGGCAGGCTTTGGATATGGATGCTCATATGAAGCAGTTCATGGTAGAGGCTCTGGATGGGTCAAATTCCCAATTCGTCGTGGAGGACGGATTACTTTGGAAAGACGGTCGTCTGTGCGTCCCAAATGTGGGCAATTTGCGGGTGGAGTTGTTGTACGAGGCACACCATACCAAGTACTCGATTCACCCGGGGAGCACGAAGATGTACCGTGATGTGAAGAAACTGTTTTGGTGGCCGGGTTTGAAGAAGGATGTGGCGCTATACGTAGCAAAGTGCCAAACTTGCGCCTTGGTAAAGGCGGAGTGCCAAAAGCCGGGAGGATTTCTTAAGTCCTTGCCTATTCGGAGTGAAATTTGACGACATCTCTATGGACTTTGTGCACGGTTTGCCAAGGTCGCAAAAGGGGAACGACGCCATTTGGGTGGTTGTTGATCGATTAACGAAGGTGTCGCATTTTATTCGCATAGGAAGGATGATCCGGTGGAGAAGTTGGCAAAGCTTTATGTGGATAACATAGTACGGCTTCATGGTGTGCCCCGCAGCATCGTGAGTGACCGAGATGGGCGGTTCACGTCCAATGATTGGAGGCTAGTGCAACAAATGTTGGGAACAAAGTTGAAATTCAGCACAGCCTTCCATCCGCAAACGGATGGGCAGACCGAGAGGGTCAATAGAACCATGGAAGACATGCTTCGCATGTGTGTCTTGGATTTTGGAAAGCAATGGGAAGACCACCTTTATTGGTGGAGTTCGCATACAACAACAGCTACCAAGCGAGTATTCAGATGGCGCCTTTCGAGGCCCTATATGGTAGAAAATGTCGCACGCCGTTGTCTTGGTTAGAAACGGGTGAGTCAAAGTTGTATAAGCGATCGGAAGTGGAGGATGCTACTTCTTTGGTGAGAAACCATTCGGGAGAGGTTGCTTATCGCTCAGGACCGGCAAGCAAAGTACTATAATGCCAAGCACAGGAACGTGGAGTTCATTGTGGGGCGATTATGTATACTTAAAGATCAAGCCGTTCAAGGGTGTCTCGCGGGTGCGGCGATTGAAAAAGCTAAGCCCGAGGTACCTTGGACCGTTTGAGGTTCTGGAGCGAGTTGGTGAAGCGGCCTATCGGTTGAAGCTTTTAATGGAGCTTAGTGGTTTACATGATGTATTCCACATTTCGGTACTTCGGAAGGCAGTGCAAGAGCTTACGCAAGTGATCGCGGTTGATCAAGTGCGGTGGATAGTGGGCTGACGATAAAGGTCAAGCCCGTGCGGATTGAGGACTCGGAGGTCAAGCGGCTACGCAATAAAGAGATCAGGATGGTCAAGGTCCGGTGGGACAATTGCGGTCATGAGGAGCTCTCTTGGGAGCGAGAGCAGACTATGCTTGACGAGTATCCGGAGTTGTTCCGCTCAGGTACAAATTTTGGTTTTGTACATGTCTTTCCTTTATATAATTTCGAGGACGAAATTCTTTTAAGAGGGGGAGAGTTGTAACGCACCGAAACTCAAAGGAGCGACGGGGGACGTTTTGGGTCAGTTTGGGTTCTGGCTGCAGGCACACGGCCTGGCACACGGGCGTGTCCCAGGGCGTGTCAAGCCTGTGTCAACACTGAGACGGGAAGTCGACACTGTGGTCTCGACATTGTGTCGAGACTGGGCACACGACCTGCGATACGGGCGTGTCGACCCGTGTCGACACTTAGCCGCGAAGTCGACACTCTGCATTGGACGAAGTGTCGAGACATGACACACGGCCTGCGACACGCGCGTGTCGCAGGGCGTGTCAACAAGTGTCGACACTCGTCCCGGGAAGTCGACACTTTGGTCTCGACATGGTGTCGAGACAAGGCACACGACCTAGGATACGGGCATGTCCAAGGCCGTGTCATCAGGTCGACGATCTTCGCTCGACGAAGTGTCGAGTGTCGAGACCGTGTACACGGCCTGGGGTCCAGGCGTGTTGCGGTGACACGGGTAGGGACACGGGCGTGTCCTAGAACCCGTGCAATGCTCGGGTTGTTTTCGGGGAAAAACGATGGGGGTACACGGTCGGCCACACGACCGTGTCAGGTGGAACACGGGCGTGTCAGGTCGAACACGGGCGTGTTCGATACCCGTGTGAGGTTCCAGGCGAGCCGATTTTGACGGCGAATGAGGCACACAACCCTGGACACGGGCGTGTGCCAGGCCGTGTTCGGTCCAGATTGGGCATTTCAGTCCCGAATCAAAGCCGTTCGTTTCCTTATTTTGAGATCCAACGGCTGGGGGTTGTTCCTGAAGGGATATACCCGGGATTGTACTTAAAAACCCTCACTTTTCATGAGTGTTTATCTTTCTAAATCCTTAGAGAGAGAGGAGAGCCAAAGAAGGAAGAAGGAGCTAGATCCGGCCTTGGAGGATCTTCGAAGCTCCGAATCGCGAGCCGACTCTGGATTCACGGAGGCAAAGCTAGTGCGGTGCTTTTCATCCATTTACTTTTCAATGGCGCCAAAGAGGAACGCTAGGGTAACGATCCTCATCTTGAGCATGAGTAGCTCTCTTTCTTTGCATAGGAAGCCCGCTCTCGCGAGTTTGCGGAGAGTTGGAGGCGTTCCTTCGGGTAGATATGTGAAGTCCCCGTTGTTTAGAGTCCGTAAGCGAGAACGGACATATGCATGATGTGTGAAGCCTACCCGGACATGTTGGTCTGGATCGATGATGTTGCATTTCATAAATGCCGGAGAAGACTCCGTGCTATGGATTGTTTTTCGGGTTTTCTACACGGTAGATTGCTGCAGGGAGCCTTGGGGACTAACCCAAAGGTGCACCCGAAAAACTGGGCGGATACGAGATCTTTCCAACTTGGTGGCCTGAGAGCCAACTTGAACATAACTAGGTTATGTGAATTGTGATGGAAACGGGACTCGGTGGAAGTTTGACCCGCGCAGATGGCTTAAATTATCGTTGCGATGTGAGCACGGGTTAGATGGAACCGTACCCGCTCTATGTCGTTCGGTTAAAGAGACCTAAAGGCATGTGGCACTTGCCGTTGTCATAGATTAGGGTCTTTTGGCGGTTGATGGCTTAAATTGTCGTGACCCAGGCCAAGAAGACAAATTGCTCATAGGTTTGGTCATCAAAGTGGCGGTGGTGAGTCTGGTATGTCGATGACTTAAATTGACGTGACATCGACCGGTTCACCGAGAATGTGCCCTGAGTGCACGGGGCGTGTGGCCGTGCGAGCCAACGTCTTTGATGAAATGGCTATATATATATATTGCTCGCTTATGCAAATGAAATGCAGGGAAGGAGCATTGCCGCCCCGAGTTGGGGGCGGGATCGTTATAATTTGGTCAGCATTGCTGACCGTTGTCTTGTTTTGCCACCGGGCGGTGGTTTGTTGCTTGCAGGTGCTGCTGGACCAAGCGGTCAATAGCGGGCTAAAGCCCGAATGCGAAGCCGGCCCTCGAAGGCCTATATTTGGAAGTGTTTACTGCTTTATTCATGTGTGACTGGCCTGCGTGTCGTGGTTCGTAAAACATATAATTTGAAGTGAAACATTTTGTAAAGCCTTAAGGCTTATTTTGGGTATTTTGTATAACATTCCTATTTTGGGTTAGTGGACATTCATGCTTTAATGCTGGGTTCTTTGTTACAACTTTTATAAACTGCCTCCGCTAGAATGCTCTGTGTAGGACGTTGAGATTGGTTGGATGGTTTTCATAAGTAACCACCCGGTCTGTCTGTAGTATATGGCATCGGGCCCCGGCCGGACCTACTGCTATATGCTATGCGACGGATAGGGGGCGTTACACACTATCATCTACATGCTGACTTGCAGTAGATCCTTCTTCAATAGTGAGCTTGTCCATCTTCTTAGTCACACCTGTGGAGCTGCAAATACTTCTAGACAATTTATGGTTAATGAGTCTAGCTTCATCAAATACTACATGTACTGATTCTTCTACAACTTGAGTAGTCAAGTTGTAGACTCTATAAGCCTTACTGTTGTTGTTGTACCCAACAAAGATCCCCTCTTGGGATTTGACAGCAAACTTGGTCAAGTAAGACTTACCATTGTTAAGTATATAGCATTTACAACCAAAGATCCTGAAATAGGATAGGTTTGGTTTTCTGCCTTTCACAATCTCATAGGGGGTCTTATTGTGGCTCTTAGTAATGGTAGCCCTATTAATTACATGGCATGCAGTATTAACTGCCTTAGCCCAGAAATATTATGGGAGAGATGTGTCACTTAATAGGGTTCTACCAGCCTCAATCAAGGTTCTATTTTTCCTCTCAGCAATGCCATTTTGCTGAGGTGTTCTTGGTGAAGAAAATTCCTGAAATATCCCAAACTTTTCACATAGCTTTGTCATGTTATCAGACTGGAATTCAGTACCATGGTCACTTCTTATTTTGACCACTGTACTGTCTAACTCATTCTGAATTTGTTTGACAAAACTATAGAAGATACTAAGTGTTTCATATTTCTGTCTAAGGAAGAACACCCAGGAAAACCTTGAGTAGTCATCTACAACCATAAATGTGTAGACCTTCCTACCTAGGCTGTGAACTGGCATAGGACCAAAGATATCCATATGCAAGAGGTATAAGCACCTCACAGCATCTTTGTTCTCAATGCTATTAAAGATGGATCTAGTCTGCTTGCCCTTTTGACAAGCTGAACATATCTCATCTTTAATACACTTAACCTGAGGACCATTCCTCACCAACTCTTTGCTATAGAGTTGGCCAATTGTCTTGTAGTTGAGATGGGCTAGCCTCTTGTGCCATTTGACACAATAAGAGACTTTCTCATCAGCTACAAGACACACTGGAGAAACATTGTTCTCACACATAATGTCTAGGCAATAGACATTTCTCTTTCTATAACCTGTCAAAATGATCTCTTGATCATTTGACCTCCTGATATGACAACCATCTTTGACAAATGAGATGTCATATCCTACATCACTCAGTTGACTTATACTAATTAGGTTATGTTTCAAACCTTTAACATAAGCCACTTGAGTAATTGTTATAAGGTTGCTAGAAATGTTACCAAAACCTTTGATGATTCCTTTTTCAGAACCACCAAAGGTGACTTTAGGACCATCCTTGATTGGTGTGTAGTCCTTTAGCAATCCCTAGTTCCAGTCATGTGCCTGGAACATCCACTGTCCAAGTACCATATTGGGGCATGGCCACTTGGACTTACCTGCAAAACAGATTAGTTAACCTTAGAACCCAAAGAATTCTTGGGTCCTTGGTGCTGGTTAGTTTGTCTCTTAACAAAGCTACCTGCAGATCTTCCAACAAGCAGTTTGCTACTCACCTTGGCATTAAAATTATGCCAACAGTCTATGACAAAGTGGCCTACCTTGCCACAGCACCAGCACTTAAATTTGTTGTACCTTTGCTTAGGTACAACCCTGACTGTTCTATCTACAGCAGGCTTGTTGAGTACTGGGGCTTTGCCCTTAGACTTGGACTTTATAGTCCTGGCAGGGTTAGTAAACCCCAATCCAGTTTTACCCTTGTGAGGTATAAACTCATCTATCAAAGGTAGAACTAATTTTGGTTTAGAGAACCTTGCTACTATATCTCTCCTTCTGAAGACTAATCTCCAGATTTCTGATTTGATCATTCTTAAATGTTATAGTCCCCATCTGAATAACAGTTATGTGCTTCAGTCTGGCTACTTCATTTAGTTTTTGATCAATCAACTTTTGAAAATTAGTTGCAGCCTCTTTGAGACTAGCAATCTCCTTTGCCCGACTCTTGGCCAAGGATTTGCTTTTCTTAAAAGCTTGCAACAGTACTCTATATTCATCAATTAATTGATGAATGTCTCATTCAGATTCAGATGCACTCTCATCACTTGATGAAGATGAATCTGAATCTGACTCAGTACTAGAAATTAAATCAGCAGAACAATTTAGTACCTGATGGCTCCTGGATTTTGTCACCTTATGTTAAGGCCATCAGTCCCTGGCACTGATTGTCCTCTTGCTCATATATAGAGTTCATTAACTGGATGAACTCCTCTTCTTCTTCTTCAGCAAACAGTCCAATATAAGCTTCTGCCTCTGAATCAGTTTCTGAAGATGATATGTCTGACAGGCTTTTGTCCTTCTTGGCAACAAAGGACCTTTCCTTTTTGCCCTTTATCTGAGTCTTCTTCTTATCAGTTGACTCTTTCCTTTTCTCTGGACAGTAAGCAATAACATGTCCATGTCTGTTACAGCAATAACATACAATTTTTGATAAAGTTGCTTTGCTTGACTTGGGCTTTCTCCTGTCTTTCTTTGATGACTTCTTGTTCTGATAATAGTCATCTTTTCCCTGTGAAGTAGATGGCTTTGACCTCCACTGTTTCTTCTTTATAAACTTCTGAAAGTGTCTTGTGAAAGCTGCAAAATCCTCATCACTCTCACTGCTTTCAGAATTCCTGCATTCTGTCTCATCTGTCTCAGATCCAGCAAGCTTTGGATGTGGAGATGGAGACTTACTTTTGTATTTCCTGGTGGCTTCTGTCTTGAATGCCACAGCTCTTTCTTTATGCTCACTTCTTGTAGTCTTCTCCTCCTCCTTCCTTACCATCAACTGCATCTCATAGGATAACAGCTTTCCAAACAATGTTAGAGGAGGAATATCTGCTAACTTGGCCATTTCCCTTATGACACAGATCTTGGTGTCCCAGTACTTTGTTAGAGACCTCAAGAACTTATCATTCATCTCATAATTGCTGAATTCTCTTCCATAGGACATCAACTCATTGACAATCCTATAGAATTTCTTGTAGCATTCTGTTATACTATCAGACCTGCCTTGTCTGAAACTCTCATACTCTTGGTTTAACAAAAACTTTCTGTCCTGTCTAACTTCTTCTGAACCCTCCATGTACACTATCAGAGTATCCCACATCTCCTTTGATGTTTTACAGTGTATCAAGTTCTGAAATATAGCATCATCTATGACACTTACAATGATATTCTGAGCCCTTTTGTCCATGGTGGCCAGAATAATCTCATCCTTGGTCATTTCAGAATAGTATTTTGGTGTTCTCTGATTTGCATCTAACATAGATACTTTCATAGGCACATATGACCCTTCTTTGACTGTGATATAGATTCTAGGGTCAGAGGCGTCCATAAATAGCATAACCCTTTCTTTCTAGATGCCAAAGATCTCCTTTCTACAAATTGGCAACTTCATGGATCCAAGTTCTTTATGATTCTCTGTTGAACCCATTTTCTTGATTTTCTTGATTATGCTGAATCTGCCAACAGGATCTACTCAGACAGTTATGTCCTTTTTGAGTAACCTCGCTTTGATACCACTTGAAAGAAATTGTACCTAATCACCTAGAGGGGGGGGTGAATAGGTGAATTAATCTTTTTAAACTTTTAGGCAGATTATATCACAGATTTATAACTACTTCTTCACAGCAATCAATCAGCAATCACAGAATAAAGCATGCACACAGTGAACACATAGATTTATAGTGGTTCCCCAAGGTTCGGGTACATCCACTTTCCCCCTTCGCCTATCTAGTAGTGTACTAGATTCGGCCAAACTCCTCCACTATTCCTCAGATCCTCAGATCTTACACTCAGAACCCCAACCAGGTTGCTACAGCTCAGAGTGATCCCACTCCTACAACTCAGGCTCAACAGCCCGACCACTCAGTCTTCACAAAGACCTACACTCAGCCACAAGGCCTACACTCAGAGATATGAATCTCCTACACTCAGGCATACATGCCCTACCACCCAGCCTTTATAATTACAGGCTTACAACTCAGATCCCTAAGGATCCTACAAGAAATTAAAAATACAATGTATATACCTACAACTCAGAATAAGAAAGAAGAGTTGATAAGTTTCTTGATGAGTTCTTGGAAGAACTCTGCTGAGATCAACCACACTTGGCTTTCTTCAAAGCTTCTTGAATGTAGAACACAATAGGGTTGATACTCTCTGCAGCTGATCTTCAATCACTGCAACTTAAGTTTCAGATCACAATCTGAAACCTTCTTCACAGCCTGGTTCCAACAGCTATCTTCTTGGAAGGAGCTCTCTCTCTCCAACTTCTTAGATCTTCACTTGAATTAATTCTTCAATGAATTGCTTGATCTTCTTCTCTTATTGATGTTGATCATCTTCTTCTGTTGACAGAATGAGCATATATATAGGCCTTCTTCATGGTGACCGGCTGATCCGGTTTCTAACGACTTTCTAACAACTCTGATAGTTGCAGTAGACTGGCTGGAATGACAGCTGTCATGTCATCCAGTCACTTCTTGAAATATCTGTAACTGTCTGAAAGTGTCGAGACAGTGTGTCTTTAAGTGTTGACACTTATAGACCAAGTGTCGACACAAGTAGAGTGTCGACACTAGCCTTCAAGGTGTCGACACAACTCCTTGTGTTGTAGAATTTACTTCTCGACACTGCTTCTTTAGAATGTGTCGACACTGATATTGTGTGTCGACACAACTGCTTGTTCTTCAGTACTTAGTTGAATTCTGCTAAGTGTCGACACAACTCCTTTGTGTCGACACATCTTCTTGTGTTGAACTTATTAAGTGTCGACACATACTCTTGGTGTCGACACATGCCTTCTGTGTTGATACTTGCTGGATGTCGACACAGCTCCTTGTGTCGACACATTCTTCTTTTGTTGAGACTTTTGTTGAGTGTCGACACATCTCCTTTGTGTCGACACTTGTACTTAGAATTTGTTGAACTTTTCTGAGTGTCGACACAGCCTCCAAGTGTCAACACTTTCTTCATGTGTTGAGTCTTCTGCTGTGTGTCGACACATTCTCCAAGTGTCGACACTTTATTTATGTGTTGAGTCTTCTACTGTGTGTCGACACATTCTCCAAGTGTCGACACTTTCTGATGTCGACAAAGTTCCACTGGGTGTCGACACTACTAGTCTGGGTGTCGACACAAGTCTTCTTAAGTGTCGACACTTTCCTTCTGGGTGTCGACACATGGACTTAGAAACTTTTCAGCTTTCCCTGTAAATACTTAACCTGCACAACTAAACTCAAAACACATCAAATACATTTTGATGTATATCATTGAGTAGGGTGAGGCTTCTTCAAATCAGGTACATTTAATCCAATGTACCCAACAAGACGTCGCGAGACCTCATTTTAAAGAGCGCCCACTCTCAATTTCGTTCCTTGGAGCTCGCGCACCGGGTCTCGCGCCGTCTGGTCTTCAACAATAAGAAATGGAAGGAAGCGGAGGCTGGTCTCGCCGTGGAACGTGAGAAGTCCAACGACCTTGAGAAGCGGTTGGTCGTCACCGACAACCTTCTCGCGCAGAGTCAAGGTGGTGTGGTAAGTTTCCTAACCGTTGCTTTGTCAGCCTCACTCGCTGCTCATTAGGGTCTTTTATTCATTAAGTCTTTTCGCAGGATGCCGAGACCGCCGGCCGGATGCGCTCGCGCATTGAGGCGCTGGAGGGAGAAAACAAGAAATTAAAAGCTGAAAATATCCGTCTTCGGGACAGCGCGACACCCCCCTCAGACCAATTTCCCGTTCCTTCTCGCTACTCTGTGGACGAGGTAGATTCCCTCTGCCGAGATTCCAATATAAAGACATCGGAGCTTGTTCTCAAAATGATGAAGGAGCTGGGGGTGGTGCGCGATGATGCCGAGACGGTTATTATCCGCGACCTGGTCCCCCGCTTATTCGGCGAGACGGACGACAACTCATCTTCCGGCAGCGAGGAGTAAGGAGACACCAGCGCCAGGGACTTCTCCCCCCCCCTCTTTTTTTCTTGTTTGGTACTTGTAATCATGATAGACATTTCCTCAGGAATAGCGAGGTGTTCTCTTTTGTGAGGATCCAATGGAATATTGTTATAAACTTTTTACATGTTACTTTATTGTGCTTTTACCTTCCGCTGTTTCGCTTAATAGTTAGCCCAAAAATGCGAGACTTTGGGTCGCTCTTCGCCTTTACCCCCCACGAGATCTTCTGACCCTTAGTGCTCGTCTCGCCGTAAGGTAAACCTGCGCTGAAGACCTTGGAGACCAGCCCCCCCCCCCCCCACATGATAGGCCCCACCCTTTTACGTCAGGCCTGTGCCTTGGACAAGGAGGACCCACTCGCTATGGTCGAGACCGCCCATGCCGAGTGTCGGCCAAAGATCCTCCTCCCTGGCCTAATCCCCAATCCTTCCTTTTCTAGGAATTTTTCCACCAATCTCCTGATAAACCTGAACATTTCTCCTCGCGGACTCTCACCACTTGACTTGCCCTCGAGTGATCCTACAACCCTGCCAGCTAGATGAGAGCCTGGTCAGCGGGTCTGCTCGGGGTCTCCTCTCCAAACCATCTCCAACCACCGAGTGAGCCTATAACCCTGCCAGCTAGATGAGAGTCTGGTCAGCGGGTCTGCTCGGGGTCTCCTCTCCAAACCATCTCCAACCACCAAGTGAGCCTATAGCCCTACCAGCTAGATGAGAGCCTGGTCAGCGGGTCTGCTCGGGGTCTCCTCCCCAAACCATCTCCAACCACCGAGTGAGCTACAGCCCTGCCAGTTAGATGAGAGCCTGGTCAGCGGGTTTGCTCGGGGTATCTTCTCCAAACCACCTCCAACCACCGAGTGAGCCTATAGACTTACCAGCTAGATGAGAGCCTAGTCAGCGGGTCTACTCGGGGTCTCCTCTCCAAACCATCTCCAACCACCGAGTGAGCCTACAGCCCTGCCAGCTAGATGAGAGCATGTTCAGCGGGTCTGCTTGGGGTCTCCTCCCCAAACCATCTCCGACCACCGAGTGAGCATACAACCCTGCCAGCTAGATGAGAGCCTGGTCAGTGGGTCTGCTCGGGGTCTCCTCTCCAAACCATCTCCAACCACCGAGTGAGTCTACAGTCTGCCAGCTAGATGAGAGCCTGGTCAGCGGGTCTGCTCGGGGTCTCCTCCCCAAACCATCTCCAACCGTCGAGTGAGCCTTCAGCCCTGCCAGCTAGATAAGAGCCTGGTCAGCGGGTCTGCTCGGGGTCTCTTCTCCAAACCATCTCCAACCACCGAGTGAGCCTACAACCCTGCTAGCTAGATGAGATCCTGGTCAGGAGGTCTGCTCGGGGTCTCCTCCCCAAACCATCTCCAACCACCGAGTGAGCCTACAGCCCTGCCAGCAAGATGAGAGCCTGGTCAGCGGGTCTGCTCAGGGTCTCCTCTCCAAACCACCTCCAACCATCGAGTGAGCTTACATCCCTGCCAGCTAGATGAGAGCCTGGTCAGCGGGTCTGCTCGGGGTCTCCTCTCCAAACGATCTCCAACCACCGAGTGAGCCTACAGCCCTGTCAGCTAGATGAGAGCCTGGTCAGCAGGTCTGCTCGGGGTCTCCTCCCCAAACCATCTCCAACCCCTGAGTGAGCCTACAGCCCTGCCAGCTAGATGAGAGCCTGGTCAGCGGGTCTGCTCGGGGTCTCCTCCCCAAACCATCTCCAACCACCGAGTGAGCCTACAGCCCTATTAGCTAGATGAGAGCCTGGTCAGCGGGTCTGCTCGGGGTCTCCTCCACAAACCATCTCCAACCACCAAGTGAGCTTACAGCCCTGCCAGCTAGATGAGAGCCTGGTCAGCGGGTCTGCTCGGGGTCTCCTCTCCAAACCACCTCCAACCATCGAGTGAGCCTACAACCCTGCCAGCTAGATGAGAGCCTGGTCAGCGGGTCTGCTGGGGTCTCCTCTCCAAACCATCTCCGACGACCGAGTGAGCCTACAACCCTGCCAGCTAGATGAGAGCCTGGTCAGCGGGTCTGCTCGGGGTCTCCTCTCCAAACCACCTCCAACCACCGAGTGAGTCTACAACCCTGCCAGCTAGATGGGAGCCTGGTCAGCGGGTCTGCTCGGGGTCTCCTCTCTAAACCACCTCCAACCACCGAGTGAGCCTACAACCCTGCCAGCTAGATAAGATCCTAGTTAGAGGGTCTGCTCGGGGTCTCCTCTCCAAACCACCTCCAACCACCGAGTGTGTCTACATCCCTACCAGCTAGATGAGAGCCTGGTCAGCGGGTCTGCTCGGGGTCTCCTCTCCAAACTCACCCTTGGTGCCATAAAAAGGTCACCCACACTCCCCTCACATCAAAAGAGCACATCAAAATTGCAGGCAATGTACAACAAATAAAAAGTGCCATGAACAGAAAGTGTTACAGGTAAAATCTCTTCAAATCATCACCACTTCGGGCTCAATCGAGGGATACCCCGTCCACGTCCTGGAGGTGGTACCCTCCTGACTTCAAGAATTCTTTTACTACAAAAGGACCCTCCCAATTGAGATTGAGCTTCCCTACGGAGGCCCCTCTACCTGATGCATCTACCTTTTTTTAGGACCAAATCTCCCTTCTCGAACTGACTGACCCTTATATGCTTGTTGAAGTACCTTGCCATCCGGCGCTTGACCTCCTCCTGCCGGACCATTGCCAAATCCCTGAGCTCGTCCACGAGATCCAGAGAGAGTCTCTGCTCTTCCTCATTCTCCATTCTCCATCCTTCGCCTCCTTCCCTTGCAACTGCTACTCTTGGTGATGTGACTTCAAACTCGATAGGTATAACAGCCTCCGAGCCATAAGAGAGCTTAAACGGGGTCTCTCCCGTAGCGGTGTTTGGTGTGATTCTCAAGGCCCACAGGACTGAAGGTAGCTGCTCCACCCAGCTCCCCCTCAAATTTTCCACTTTCTTCTTCAACCGATTGACAATGAGCTTATTGGCTGCTTCCACCTGCCCATTACTCCGTGGATGATGAATAGAGGCAAAGCGGAGAACTATTCCCAAACGGATGCAGCAGTCAATGAACTCTCTACTTGCAAATTGTGGTCCATTATCTGTTACAATGGCTAGAGGTAACCCATGCCGGCAGATGATCTCCCCCCATACGAAATTCTTGACTACCTGCGATGTTACCTTAGCCAGCGCCTTCACCTCCAGCCATTTCGAAAAGTAGTCTACCATGACTAGTAGGAATTTCCTCTGGCCACTCGCTTGGGGAAGAGGACCCACCAGATCTAGCCCCCATATAGCGAAAGGTCAGGGAGCTGTGATTGTCCGCAACCTCTGGGCCGGAAGGAGTTGGAGGGGGGGGGGGGGAACTCCTGGCATTTTTGATACCTTTTCGCGAATTCTTCCGCATCTTTCCTGAGGGTGGGCCAGAAGTACCCCTGTCTCAGCACCCTCCCCTCTAACGTCCGGCTCCCCGAGTGACTTCCGCATTCTCCTGAGTGAATCTCTTACAGAACCTTTGGAACCTCTTCCTCTGACACACATCGGGCCAGCAAACCCGACAACGTCTTGCGATATAAAACCCCTTCTTTCAGTAGGTAGTACGCCGATTTGTATCTGGTATGTTTCTTGTCGAGTTCTTTCGCGGGTAGCTACCCTGAAGCCAAAAAGGCGATGAAGGGGTCCATCCAAGACCTCTGCTGGCATATCTCCATGAGTTCTCTTTCTTCTATAGATGGCCTGAAGAGTTCCGTCATTGTTCCCCCGGCCCGAGGGCCATACTTGGCGAGTTGGTCAGCCTGAGTGCTCTCCCCTCTCGGGACGTGCTGAATTGAAAAGCTTCGGAACTGCCCGATGATGCCCTTGACCTTTCCTAGATACAACTGGAGGGTGTCTCCCTTGCCTCGAACTCCCCTTTGATCTGACCTGCCACCACCATGGAGTCTGTCGAGGCCTCGATGTCTCGTATGCCCAACTCCCGGGCTAACCTGAGTCCTGCGATGATCGCCTCATATTCCGCTTGGTTGTTGGTGATCGTGAAATGGATATTCAAGGCCTGTTCAATCCTGGTCCCCTCCGGACTTATCAAGACCATTCCCCCTCCGAAGAAAATTCTTCCCGACGCTCCATCTACTAACATCTTCCAGGCTGCTCGAGGGGACACTTCCGTCTCCTGGACCTCAACTACGTAGTCTACTAGGAAATCGGCCACCGCCTGTGCCTTAATGGCGAGCCGAGGAACGAAAGCGAAGTCGAATTCACTGAGCTCTGTTGACCACTTGGCCAGCCTCCCGGAATGTTCTACCCCTTCCAAGATGCGACGGAGGGGGTGATCCATTACCACCTGAATAGAATGAGACTGAAAATACGGTCTGTGCTTTCAGGCCGAGACGATGAGGGAAAACACTAACTTTTCGAGGATGGGATACCCGAGCTCCGCTTTCTTTAGGACCCTGCTCACGTAGTAGATCAGAAATTGCTTCTTCCCTTCTTCTCGCACAAGAACCGAGCTCACAACCCCAGTCCCTACCCCTAAGTATAAAAACAAGACCACTCCTTCCCTTAGCCCCTGGAGTAAAGGCGTCTGGGTGAGCTGTTGTTTTAGAGCCTGGAAAGCCTTCTCACATTCTGGGGTCCATTCAAACTTCTTGCCTCCCCGCAGTGTCCGAAAGAAAGGCGAGCATCTCACTTCGGCTCGAGAAAGAAACTTGCTTAGCCCGGCCAACTTGTCGGTGAGATGCTGAGCCTCCTTAGCATTTTTAGGGGACTCCAACTCCAGGATTGTTTTTTACTTTTTTGGGGTTGGGCTCCACTCCCGATGGGGTGAGAAGATGTCCGAGGAACTTTCCCCTATTGGCTCCAAAAACACATTTTAGGGGGTTGAGACTCATTTTATATTTCCTCATGGTCTCAAAGGTCTCCTCAAGATCTAGGATATGAGCTTTGAGGTCCTTGCTTTTGAACATCAAGTCATCCACATACACCTCGAGGTTCCTCCTTCTCTGTTTTCGGAAGATTTGATCCATCATTCTTTGGTAGGTTGCTCCCGCATTTTTCAAACCGAAAGGCATCATATTAAAACAGAAGCATCCATCCTCCGTGACGAAGGTGACGTCCTTAACGTCCGGAGGATGCATGCGTATTTGGTGATATCCAGAAAACGCATCCAAGAAACTCATAAAAGGAAAACCGACGGCTGAGTCAACCAGCGCGTCGATTCGGGGCAGCGGGTAACAATCCTTGGGGCATGCTTTACTTAAAAGAGAGAAATCCACACACCTTCTCCATCTACCCTCCCTCTTTTTATCCATTACAACATTACTTACCCACCCCGGATACTTACAGACGGACACAAACCCCGCCTTAAGTAACTTCTCTACCTCCTCTCTAATAGGCCCGACCATCTTGGAGGTGATGACCCTCTTCTTCTACTGTATGAGGCGAGTGTTTGGATCGAGGTTGAGGCGGTGACAAGCTACGTCTGCATCGACCCCGAGCATGTCTGCGGCGCTCCACGCAAATATGTCAATATTTATTTGCACGTAGTCCTTGATCCTCTCTCGGTCTTCTGGGCTGAGCTCGCCGCTGATCTTTATCTTCTCCTTTCTTCCTTCCTTGGTACGGATCTCTATCTCGAGTACCTCCATGGCCGCCTTCAGCGTTGATGGCTCTTCCTCTCCTTCCTGCTCTTCCAGTGCGTCCTGCTCTCTAACTTCGTCTTCCGCGACAGCCATCACCACTTCTTCCTCAAGCTTTTCTATCTCCCACTCGCTTACGCCCACTCCTTCCTGCAGTGAGGCTCTTCTTTTCTCCAGCTGGGCCCCCTTCCCGAGCGACCCTCCCGCTTCCTCCCTCTTCCTCTTCTCTTTCCTCCTTTTACCTTCTTTTGGCTCCCCTTCCTCTTCCGCCTCTATCTCTCCCTCCTCCTTTCCAGCTATTTCTAGCTCCCTCGCAATGCCACCATCCATCACTACTTCTCCGTCTCCACCAACATCTTCTTCCTCCCTCTCTTCTACTTTACCCCCAAGCTCCTGTTGGCATCGTTCCATCCTCTTCTCCATCTCTTCAACATCTCCTTGCCAAGAGACGGTATTCACTGCTGTCACGTAGCACTACCTTGCAGCCTTTGGATCCCCCCGCACCCTGATTTGGGTACCTCCTGAGTTCAATTTCAAGCACTAGTGAAACGATGACGGAACGCATCTGAAAGCGCTGATCAAGGGGCGCCCAAAGATGACGTTGTAACTACTGGGGCATCAACTATGACGAAGCGGCAATTTCGGGATAGCCCTCCCAGGGTTACTTGGAGTCCCACTCCCCCCTCGACTTCTTTCCTCTATCCCGAGAACCCAAACAATGGTCCATCCGCCGCCAGCATCCTTCGGGCCTCCACCCTCATCTCATTGAATGCTTTCTTGAAAATCACGTTCACTGAGCTCTCATTGTCTACTAGGATCCGTGACACCGTAAAGTTTTCGATGGCAGTTCGTATCACCAGCGCGTCACAGAAAGTGTCTTCATGATCTGACATGTCCTTCCTTGAAAAGGTGATCTTTTCATCTGGGGGAGGGGATTGCGACGTCGAGGCTACGCTTCGGCGGTACATAGTGTGAAGGCTCGCCTTTCGGGCCGCCTCTATTCCTACTCCTCGATGGATTCCTCCAATTCCTCATCGATCTCCTACATCCGTTCGATCCACACATCAATCCTCCTCTCTTGTACCTGTCACTTCCTCTATCCGCACCGGTCACTGTTGCTCTCTTGCTCCTCTAGTTCTTCTCATTTCCAATAAATCTGGGCAGGTAGCCGTTGCGTGACCTTCCTCTTCGTGGAAGTCGCAATATGGCAATGCCACCTCCCCCCCTTGCCTTCCTTCCTGAGGGTTTCTCCTTCTCCCAGTTCCTGCTCCTCTTCCTCTCTCCCGACCTCTACCTCTACCTCGGCCGATCGCCATATCCTGCTGCGGAGGGGGCAGGGGTGGTCTATGACCATACCCCCACCCTTGCTGGTGAAATCTTTTCGGTCCTTCTTGTTGGTTCCTCCCCCCGTGGGGAAATTCTCTCCCTTGTCCTGGGGCAGGGCCCCCCTGTTGCCTCCATCCCAGCTCTTGATATGTCGATTCCCTCGGCTCTTCTCTTCTCCTTGCTTCCTGTTGTCTCCCCCCGGACTCCCTCGGCTCCACCTCCGTAAGCCTTGCCAACTTTTTTGCAAAAGCGGGATTTGCCGCCTCCATCGCTATTTCCTTCGCCGCCTTCTCCATCAAGCCTTCAAAAGACAACGGCGCCTTCCGAGTGAGGCTCATTTTGAAGAAACCTTCCCGTAGTCCCACGGTAAAGGCCATCTGGAGGGAAAACCCCGGCACCTCCTGTATATCCAAGATCTCCTATTGGAACCTATCCACGTACTGAGCCAGGTATTCATCTGCCCTCTGCTTAATCAAAAAGATTGACTCTGGGTTCTTCTTTCTCTTCTTAGAAGTGGAGAACCGTAGCTGGAAGCTCCTGCTTAGGTCCTCGAAGCAGTATATCGAGCCTGTCGGGAGCTGGTGAAACCAGTATCTAGCCTTGTCGTTTAGGGTGATGGCAAAAAGACGACATTTAAACGCGTCTGTCATGGGCCTGATCGAAACCGCATCCTCGAACCATTGCAAGTGATGAAGGGGATCATCTTTCCCCACATAGTAGTTTATTTCGGGTTCTCGGAACCCTTATGGGACTGGAGCTGACAGGATCAGCTCACAAAAAGGCGACCCTTGCCCCACCGGTCTCGCCGCCCCCACTCGCGCGATGACCTCTCCTGGCGAGATTGTACTCGTCGGGCTTGGGAACAGCTCCCTTCCTGCCATGTCTCTCCCGCTCCCTTCCGCCATCACCTCCTTCCCCAGTCTCCTCCCCAGGGCATCTTCTCCCACTTGCGCCGAGACGATCTCTTCTTGCGATGCGAGAGCAGGCACTTGAGGCAGTGGGGTTGAACAATCTCCCTGTCGCGAGATCCCTTGCAGCAAGTCCATAATCCCCTTGATTGAAGCCATAAACTCTTCCCTTTCGAAAAATCTTCCCGGGTTATCCAACCCCTCTCCTTCTCCTTCTCCGTGACCTCCTGCCATGTGGTTTCTCAAGGTTCTTCTCTGAGGGTTGCGTTCCACACTCACCACACCAAAAATGTTGGAACCAGCTTTCTGGTTCCTCCTAAAGTTCGAAACAGGACGCTGCCCTCATGTACTCTTCCTGAGCTATCCTCCTGACGTGAGTCGGAGACCTGAAAACAGACCGAGGGGTCTCAGCTCGGAGGTCCCACCTCTTTCCCGGAAGAACTGAAGATCTTCCCCTCCCTAGCTAATGCTGAGCTAGGTGCATGTGAGGAAGATAGTGGAAAGGTTCAACAACCCTCTTAGGTACCTTATCGGTCTATTTATAGGCCTCTGAATCTGATCTGCAACTATCACTTCTGAACTAACCCGAAAAGACCAAAACACCCTGGGCTGGGTCTGCCAACAGCCAAACTCCGCTGTTCTGGAGGGCTATACGCAGACCTCCAGGGGTAGAAGTGTAAAAATACCTTGGGCACAAAGGTAAAATCCACCTTAGGGGTAAAAGGGTAAAATAACATTTTCTCGCATGTGGCGAGTGGGGAAGGTACTGACGGGCGAGACGACCGCCCTGTCCGTCTCGCTGGCCTCTCGCCCTGTAGGCCATCTCGCCTCCTAGAATAATCCCGCCCCCTAGGAGGTCTCGCCTACTTCAGAGAATCCCACATCCCTCCTCCTGCAGGTGGGCCTCCTGGTCTCACTCACCTATCCTCTCGCCAGCCTCCCCTTCTCGCTCGCTGAGCCACCTCTCGCGAGCCTAAGGTTGTCCACCGAGCAAACCCCACTGCCAGACTCTCACCTAGCTGGCAGGGCTGGATGTCACTCGATGACGTCTACTCAGACCCCGAGAAGATCCTGCTGCCAGGCTCTCACCTAGCTGGCAGAATGGATGTCACTCGATGGTGTCAACCCGGATCCCGAGCAGATCCCGCTTCCAGGCTCTCACCTAGTTGGCAGGGTTGGATGTCACTCGATGGCGTCTACTCAGACCCCGAGCAGATCTCACTACCAGGCTCTCACCTAGCTGGCATGGCTAGATGTCACTCGATGGTGTCAACCCGAACCCCGAGCAGATCCTGGTGCCAGGCTCTCACTAGCTGGCATGGCTGAATGTCACTCGATGACGTCCACTCAGACCCCGAGCAGATCCCGCTGTCATGCTCTCACCTAGCTGGCAGGGCTGGATGTCACTCGATGGCGTCTACTCAGACCCCTAGCAGATCCTGCTGTCAGGCTCTCACTTAGCTGGCGGGGCTGGATGTCACTCAATGGTATTAACTTAGACCCCGAGCAGATCCCGTTGTCAGGCTCTCACCTAGCTAGTAGGGTTGGATGTCACTCGATGACGTCTACTCAGACCCCGAGCAGTTCCCGCTACCAGGCTCTCACCTAGCTAGCAGTGCTGGATATCACTTGATGGTGTCAACCCGGATCCCGAGCAGAACCCGCTACCAGGTTCTCACCAAGCTGGCAGGGCTGGATGTCACTCGATGGTATCTGCTCTGACTCCGGGCAGATCCCGCTGCCAAGAAACGGCCAAGGCGGCGAGAACCTAGGCCATGTCGCATAAGGGTCAGCTCGCATGGAACCCGACAGCTCGGCTGCGAGCCAAGTCGGCTCGCCTCCTCTAACGAGCAAGTAGCATAGAGAATCTGGACTAAGGAGGAGGGTCACCACTCGCGGGTCGGCTAACTAAGCCCCATACGCTGCCTAAGCTAAGTCCTTGGGGGACGCGTGATCTCGCTGACATGACGCAGAATAAGGAACTGCAAGCGGGAGGATCAAAACAAGCTGCGAATACAAAAGAAAAAAGAGAATTGACATTGCACAAGCGACATTACAAGCAATAGTAACATACATATACATGAGATGGGAGCACAAAAGAGTTCATTGATTGGTAAAACTACAAGTTCGGTACTCAGCCCGCATTTACATCACAACAAAAGAAATATATATATGGATGTAAGAGGCGGGGCACAGAGATTCGGTGAGGCGAGGCGAGGAGATTCGGCGACGAGAGCTCTCGGGCGGCAAGGCCTAGAGGGGCTGGAAGGACTCGTCTCCCGGCTTAGGTACCGACAAGAATAACGTCGGTACCACGTCGCTCGCAGAAAGGCCCGCGCCCTCGCTCTTGATGAGATCAGCCTGCCGTAACGTCTGGAGGGTATATTTCACCGCGCAGGCTGCGTTATTCTGCATCATTTCCTCCATCTCGTACTCGGTATAGTGCACGAGCTGGCAGTCGCTGCTAGAGGGCGGCAGGAGAGCCGCTGCGACCTCCAACTCTCACACCTGTGCCTGTAGCGCTTCTTTTTCTTTCTCCAAGATGACGACGACAGCATCGGCTGCATCCACCCTCTTTTTCTGTCGCTCCGCCTCCTGGGCAAGCAGCGAGGCTCCTCCTTCTCGTCCACCAGCCTCTGGAGTGAGGGGGTGTTCTTATCCATTTGGGTGCACCGCCGGCCGACCATGTGGGCCATCTCCAGTGTTGAAGTTGGTGACCGGGCGGTCTGGCGGTTTGTCTTGGCGGGTTGAAGACCGCGCGGTCTGGCGGTTTGTCTCAGCCGGCTTGGAGGCCGGGCGGTCTGGCGGTCTACTCTGGCGGTCTCTCTTCCTCTCTGGTGGTAGCCGTGCGGTTAGCCCTGCTATCTAACCGCGCGGCTTGTGCGGTTTGTTTTGTATAGTCCGCTTAGTCCTGTAAATTTTAGTCCCACATCTCTTATTTGTATTCTCTCATCTCTCCTCCATTCTATATAAAGGAGGCATACCATTGTAATAGATACCTTTTTTGGATAATAAAGTTTCAATTATTCAAAAAGCTTATCCGCTTGTTCTCTACTTTCGCTTCTTTTCGCTACTTTCTAACATGGTATCAGAGCACACGGTCATTTCCTCCTGATTCTGTGCGCTCTCTGTTGTTCGCGGCTTGTTTTCCGCGTTCTGCGACTTGTTCGCGGCTTGCCTTCTCTTCTGTCCGCGCGGCTTGTTCTATCCGCGCGGCTTGTTTCTGTCCGCTGCTCTGTTCGCGCGGCTTGCTTCTTGTTCTCTTCTCCTGGTGCCTTTTCGCAGCGACCCTGTTTCCTTGTCGCCGCGCTCCTTGCTCTTTCTTGCATCTCCTAGTCTTTGCGGCTTGTGTCTACCCGCTGCGGACTTCTTCTCCCTGTCCGCTTCTGCTTTCCCCATCTCCGCTTGCCCCTATACTCGCGGTTTGCTGCTGTGATCTGCCTGACCGTGCGGGTTGTTCCTTCCTCACCCGCATCTTGGTCGCAGTCACCTGCCCCTCTCCTCTCTTCTGTTCGCTCGGCCTTTTCAGTCCGCGCGACCTCTTCCCCGCTGTGCCTTTGACCTCTTGCTAGCCGCTGCTGTTCGCGCTACTTGTTATTCCCCTCTACCCGTTCCTGCTTGCTAGTCGCGCCGGCCTCATCTTTTGCCGTGCGACCTGTTCTCCTCTGTTCGCCCGACTTTTTCAAGCTGTGCGACTTCTTTCCCTCTGCTTTGCTCTGCTTCTTGGTAGCGGCCTTCCTAGCCGCCATTCTCTGTTTGGACCTCCTTTTATTCTATGGTTAAGACTCAGTTTGATACGTCTATTAAACTCCTTCGTTCTGACAATGCTAAGGAGTATCTTAGCCACGACTTCTCCTCCTTTTGTCTTCACCATGGTGTTATTCATCAAACAAGTTGTGTCTACACCTCCCAACAAAATGGGGTGGCGGAACGCAAAAACCGTCACCTTCTTGATGTCGCTCGCACTATGATGACTCACATGCATGTTCCTCGCTCCTATTGGGGATATGCTGTCCTCCTCTCCTGCTATCTCATCAATCGCCTTCCCTCCACAGTTCTCCACGGTGCTACCCCCTTCTCCATTCTTTATCCAGACAAGGATCCCTTTCCTCTTCCTCTACACATCTTTGGGTGCACCGCTTTTGTGCACTCTCCCGCTGCCACCCGTGACAAAACTCTCACCACGTGCCACCAAATGTGTCTTTCTGGGCTACTCTCCCACTCAGAAGGATATTGCTGCTTTGACCCTGTTACCCGCAAGCAATTTGTCTCTGCGGATGTCACCTTCTTTGCCAATGCCTCTTACTTCTCTCCGCTTCCTCTTCTCCTCCTCCTACTCCTACTTCTCATACCAACCCATCCATTCCCTCTGCTCCCACTGCTGTTCCGCCCTCTCCACCCACTCCACCATCTTCCCCATCCTCATCATCTCCCCCCTCTACTCCGCTTTATCCCTCCACTCCGCTGCCATCTCTCTCTACTCCCGGGCCAGCTCTCTCCACCACGGATACGCCGGATACTGAGGCACCTGCTGACCTGGAGCATCAGGCAGATCAGGGGTTCGGGCCTGAGGCACCTGCTGACCTGGATCTCACGATTGCTCTTCGCAAAGGTGTTCGGGCCTGTACCCAACACCGCTTGCTGCAGTTGTTTCCTATGATCGTCTTACCCCTGCTCGCCGAGCTTTTGCACTGGCTATCTCGGCCACTGCCACCCCCCGTTCCTACCAGGAGGCCCTTACTATTCCTCATTGGAAAGTTGCCATGGATGAGGAGATTGCTACTCTAACTGAACGGGCACCTGGACCCTTGTTCCTCCTCCCTTCGGCACCGATGTTGTTGGCTGTCGCTGGGTCTTCGTGGTGAAGTTTCTACCGGATGGCAGTGTGGATCGTTATAAGGCTCGCCTGGTTGCCAAGGGTTTTACCCAAACTTATGGGATTGATTACTTTGACACTTTCTCTCCTGTGGCCCGTCTCAGCACTATTCGGGTTCTTCTCTCTGTGGCTGTCAACAGGGATTGGCCCATCTCGCAGCTAGATGTTAAGAATGCCTTCCTCTATGGTGATCTGCAGGAGGATGTTTACATGGAGCAACCTCCTGGGTATGTTGCTCAGGGGGAGACACGGGTATGCCGGCTAAAGAAGGCTATCTATGGCCTCAAACAGAGTCCTCGTGCCTGGTTTGACAAGTTCAGTGGCATTGTTGCGGCCATTGGTTTTACAAGAAGCTCAGCAGATCACTCCTTGTTTGTTCGGAAAACCGCCTCTGGTCTTGTTATTCTTGCGGTTTATGTTGATGACATTCTTCTTACTGGCGATGACCAGGATGGGATATTGATGACCAAGAAACACCTTCGTCAACATCTGGTCACAAAGGATATGGGCTCCCCGAAATACTTTCTGGCATTGAAATCTCTAGAAAGCCCAACTCCATGGTCCTTTCACAACGGAAGTATGCTCTTGATCTTTTAAAGGAGGCAGGACTGACTGGTGCTAAACCTGCACGTTGTCCTATGGCTGTTGGAGAAGACAAAACTTGGACAGATGACTCACCTCTTCTCTCCGATCCTACGAGATACCGGCATCTGGTGGGCAAGCTCATATATCTCACGGTAACCAGACCCGACATCTCTTATGCTGTTGGCAAGGTGAGCCAGTTCATGCAAGCTCCGAGGGAGTGTCATCTACAATCTGCTCTGAGGATATTAGAATATATTAAAGCTGCTCCAGGGAAAGGACTCTTATTTCAGAACAATGGTCACCTTAGGGTTGAAGCGTACTCTGATTCAAGCTATGCGGATGACAAAGGGGACCGCAAATCGACTTCAGGTTTCTGCACATTTGTTGGAGGCAATCTTGTGAGTTGGAAGAGCAAGAAACAGTCTGTCGTTTCCAGGTCCAGTGCAGAGGCGGAATATCGCAGCATGGCATCGACTACATGTGAGTTGAAGTGGTTGCGGGCTCTCATGCTTGACTTAGGAGAGGTTTACAACTATCCTCTTCCTATGTTCTGTGACAATAAGGCCGCGATACACATTTCCAAAAATCCGGTCTTTCATGAGAGAACAAAACACATAGAAGTCGACTGTCATTTTTATTCGGGAAGAAATATTGAAGAAACAGATTTGCACTCCATTTGTTACTTCCGACAACGAGTTGGCAGATGTCTTCACCAAGCCGGTGTCCGCTTCCTTTTTCCACATCTGCGACAAGCTGGGCATGATCGATATATATGCTCCAGCTTGAGGGGGAGTGTTGAAGTTGGTGACCGGGCGGTCTGGCGGTTTGTCTTGGCGGGTTGAAGACCGCGCGGTCTGGCGGTTTGTCTCAGCCGGCTTGGAGGCCGGGCGGTCTGGCGGTCTACTCTGGCGGTCTCTCTTCCTCTCTGGTGGTAGCCGTGCGGTTAGCCCTGCTATCTAACCGCGCGGCTTGTGCGGTTTGTTTTGTATAGTCCGCTTAGTCCTGTAAATTTTAGTCCCACATCTCTTATTTGTATTCTCTCATCTCTCCTCCATTCTATATAAAGGAGGGCATACCATTGTAATAGATACCTTTTTTGGATAATAAAGTTTCAATTATTCAAAAGCTTATCCGCTTGTTCTCTACTTTTCGCTTCTTTTCGCTACTTTCTAACATCCAGGTTGTAGAGCTGGGCCCCCGCGCTCTCATAGATCAGCACCCGCGTGGCCTCCTCGTCATAGATGGCGACGTCCTCCCGTGAGTAGAGGCCGAATGAGAAGTTGTAGGCCTCCCCACTGATGGTTTCCTGCTTTAGCCAGCTCGACAGCATGGTGGAGATGATCGCCCGATTCGACTCCTTGCCCCACATCAGGAGGGGGACACCGAGCTAATCTAGGCACTTCTAGCCGTAGTCGAAGTTGCGGTGCCCTCTCATCACCGGCTTCACGGCGGACCACGTCTCTTCTTGCATCCCAGAGGTGTCAGCCTCCTCTCTAGCGGCGCTGCTGGCCGAAGCAGTCGCGGGGGCGGGATCCTTGGTCTGCTGGGCCGCCGTGGCCTTGCCTTTCCTTTGGTCCGCGGTAAGCGCATCGCCCATGACCTTCACCTTCTTGGGAGGTGGTGGTGGAGGTTGCTCGCAGCTGGGCCGATTCTAGGTGGCAGATGCTGGGGTCTTGCAGTGTGCGGCGGCTGCGGCTTCGGCATGGGCGAGCTCGCTGGAAGCGAGTAGCGCACTCTCGTAAGAAGGGTGCAGGGGGATGTCCAGCTTGCCTGCAAGAGGAAAGTCAAAGCAGAAAAAACAATCAAAGTAGAAAGGAGAAGCGCAAGTAGTTTACCTCCCCCGAGCGGGACGGGGGCGAGGTTGTTCAGATTTTGGCGCAGGAAAGCGACCATAAAGTTCTTCCCGACGAAGAACCCACACAGCTCCGCTTTATGGCCGCCCAGGCTAGGGGCGGTAGCTCGCCTCGCTAAGATGTACCAGCGAGAAGGGGACATTGCCGAAGTCCCCCTTGACAAACACGAATTTCTTTAGACAATTATGACTCTTATTGACAGTCTCCTGCACCTTGACGTGGTCGCTGGAGAAGTAGGCGGTCCCGTCCTTGTTCGCACGGAGAGAGAACAACTTGTGGAAAACCGCGAGGCTGAACTCAACCCGCTCTTCCAGCAGGAAGCAGGCGAATCCGACCATGACAGCTATGGAATTCTGGGTCAACTGGCCTTGGACGACATCGAAATATTTCAATATTTGGAGAACCTCCGGCCATAGTGGAAGCCACAGTCCTGCCTCGAAGTGCGCCAAGGGGATGGCGAGCTCCCCTCCAAAGAGGTCGTTTATCTTTTCCCCCTCACCAGGTTGCCTCGCCGCGAAACCTGGCGGAACGTGGTCGCCTATGGCGTCAAAGAATTCGCCTTCAGAAATGGCGGCAAGGGGAAAGTCCTGCTCGGAAAAGCTACAAGCGCACTTGCCCCGCCCATCCGCATCGTTGCTGCCACCGCCCATCTTGCAGAGAGCTTGATAAGCAGGGGTGAGGAAGTTCTCGCAGGAAACGAGCGAGTCGAGGGTCGTAGGAAGCAAGGGAGAAGGGGAAATCTTAAATGCAATGGGTGAGCAAGGGCCGGCAAGGCCTATTTATAGAAAGAAAACGGGGGGGGGGGGGGGGGGGGGGACATTCTGCTTGCGGGAAAAGTGCGGATAACAAAATGAGCCCGGACGGTTCAACTTCCCGGCTCGCAACCGCCCCACGAAGACCGTTCGACAACGAGTTGCGCCCACCCTCGCTCGTACGAGAGGCGGGTGGGCTGCGACTCGCACCCGCCTGAAACAGTAGGCTAGTCGCACGAGTTCACAACATGCGAGCTCACGGCTCGCTCCCGCCAAGGTTAGACAGGCGGTCAGGGCGAGCCGATTCAGTGATCTCGCACCCTCTTAAAGAAGCGGTGGGCGAGCAAGAGGGCTTCATTCGCTTTCACCCAAATAAAACTAGGTAACAACACAATAAGAGTAGCGTGCGACAAGCATTAAGCCCAGCGGCGGGCAAGAGAAGTCTCAAAATATTACAGATATTAAAAACGTTCGAGAATGGAAGACCCTCTGAAGCGATCTGGTCTGAGATGCGGATGCGTCCTGGCCCGGCGACGAACTGCGGGGAGGGGGCAGATGGATCAGTATTTGATCCACTTCCACCTGCCCCACCTCCATGTCCAGGATCGGGGCGACACGCGAGGATAATGGTACTCGTGAACCGCCACCAGCTCCTACTGGGCCATGCCGACTTGCTCTGTGGCATACCTGAGCTGCTCCTCGACCCGTGTTATGTGCACCCCGGGAGAAGTAACCCCGTCCCTGTCAGTTGGGCACCTCGCTCCCTCCAGAACTGCAAGACGCTCCTCCATTTCGGCCTTGTCCTTGTCAACCCTATTGAAGACCTCCTGCAGTAGTAGCGTGTGCTTCTGGAACAGCCGCGTCACCTGTTTCTTCATCCTTGTCGCATTCGCCGGATCGCCCAGGTACTCGGAAATATGATCTGTATCAGGGGGAGGAGAATATCCCTCGCTCATCTCGGCATCAGAGGAGTAAATCGCGTTATAACTTGCGAAGGGGTAGGTCAGAAAGAGCGAGCGGTAACAAACAGGCTCGAGTATGAGCTCACCGGGAGTCGGCATGTCGCCCGCACCAGCTGGTGGCCGAGAAGAGCCCGGCCGGCCCTGGAAGAGTCCTCCCTCAAGAACCGCGAAGGATTTTCCCAACCCAGGGGGAATTGGCAACCGGGAAGTCTCCGGAGGGGGATGCCCCAGGCCTGAGGGCCTGGCGACCCGCTTAATTGACAATGGGAGGGAATGATCCCCTTCCCCTCCACCACCTCCATCATCATGAGGCGACACCTGCGGAAAGAGAAGTCAAAAGCAAAGCGACAAATCAGGCGGGAAGTGCGCTTACCTCATGGACAACCTCGGTGCCAGCCGCCGAGCTGGAGCCTGGGAGGTCGTTTTCCGGACACCGCCTGACGATTTTCCCTTTTACCAGCCTGAAGAGGGGGCGTGGCGATCCGCGCGCCAACCATGGGGCGGCCTCGAGAGCCTCCCCCTAGTCTTTTCCCTTGCGGCCGCTAGCCGAGCTCGCATATCCTCAATCGCAGGCATTGTGCAGCTGCAGCTCGCTAAGAAGGCTAAAAGAAGGAAAGATTTTTCCAGAGGGTTCGATGACATATTTTTAGCGTGAGGGTGGGACCCACCAAAAGATTCCTTGACAGCTCAGCAAAGGACTCACCGAACACGTGGGTTGGATGATTATTTCCGAGCTTGGTCAAGCTTAAAAAGAGCGAGGATTGTGTACAACCCCCTGTTCGCTGAGTGGATCACCAGGTGAGGCGAGTGGGCCAAGGTGACCTGACCGCGCCAAAGCAGCATGTGGACAAACTCAGAGTGGCCAGCTCGCTCTTGCCTAAGCCAAGCGGGAGAGCTGCGCGAGCTGGCCCACCCATCTCGCACCCTCCTTGAGTTCGTCGAACTAGGCCTAGCTTTCGTCGAACTGAGCTTGGGTCGCGCTCGACGTTCGTCGAAATGAGGGTTGAGCATGGCGTTCGTCAGATGGAGCTCGTCGTTCGTCAAACGGAGCTCGACATTCTTCAAGCTAACCTCAGGAGTTGAGAATATGACTTCGTCCAACCAAGATTGCCGAGATCCTCTGGAACTTCTGTAGTGATAGTCTCAAACTGGCCAGCCCGCTCTCCCATAGGCGACCTGGCCGCCAGCCCGCCTCAAAGCAAGGATCGGCGGGCTGCGGCGGCCTGGCTCGCGCTCGCCCAAGGAGGGAGGGCGAGCTGCGGGAGTCAGGTCGCGTCCGCCCCAGCGGGGTGGAGAGTCGTGGCGAGCTAACCTCTAGATCCTTGGGATCTGCCCAGTGGGGCCCAGTGACAAAATTACCTGGGTGCCCTTGCCAGGGGTGCGAATAGATTGATAGAATAGCAAAATTACGTTGGTGGCAGACCTAGCTGGGCTGCACATATCTATTCAGAACAGCAGATGTTGGCTATTTGCAGGCCGTATTCAGAAAACTATAAATAGGACCCAAGGGGCACCTCAAAAGACACGCTTACCAGTATTCAGATCTTATTGCGCTTCTAAGATAGCCTTAAGTTGGCCTTTGGATAAGGAGGGGAAGCGCTCTAAGATTTTTCGGGTGTGTGGTGGGACCTTCACGCCGAGTCCTTAGGCCAGTTTCCATTTCCTTTTGCTATTTAGCTTGCAGGAGAGAAGTAGGTGCGCGATCACCCCTTCCCCATAGGTGAACTCCACAAGAAACCGAGCTCTCGGTTTCAACACAAGCGTTGTTTGCTTTCTCTCGTTTGGCCTTAGGAGAACCAGGGTTTACCTAGGTGAAGGTGGCAAAGGGCCATTGACGTTCGCATTTTTTGGAGAACCAAGATTCGTCCGAGAGGAGGTGGAGAACAACCTTTGTTCGCTCACGCTTCAGGAGCACCAGGGTCCATTCAGGTGGAGGTGGAGAAGGACCTTTGTTTGTTCGCGCCTTAGGAGAACCGGGGTTCGTCCAAGTTAAGGTGTAGATGAACCTTTGTTCATCTAGCCTGGGAGGACCGTGGTCCATCCAGGTGGAGGTGGCGAAGAACCTTTGTTCGTTCGTGCCTCAAGATAACCGGTGTTCGTCCAAGTGAAGGTGTAGATGAAACTTTATACATCTCGCCTAGGAGGTATAAACAGACCCTTGCCCGTTTCGCCTGGGAGGATCAGGATCCGTCCTGATGGAGGTGGCAAAGAACCTATGTTCGTTTGTGCCTCAGGAAAACCGGGGTTCGTCTAAGTGAAGGTGCCGATGAACCTTTGTCCATCTCGCCTTGGAGGTCCAGACATACCTTTGTCCTTCTCACCTGGGAGGACCGAGGTCCGTCCAAGAGGTGCAGAAAGGCTTTTGCCAATCTCGTCTGCGATGGAGAAAGACTTTCACCAGTCTCGCTTGGGAAGTGCATAAAGACTTTTGCCAGTCTTGGTTGGGGTGTACGACGTGCAAGCCTTGTAGATTTCGGTTGTACCACCGTGGTATCATGAGTCCTCCATGGGCTGCTGGTGGGCCGGGCGGCGCTAGGGGTCCTCCCTAGGTCGTTACAATGACCATGCCGAATCAGACGCTCGATCTCTTCCTTGAGCCGAGTGCAGTCATCAGTGATGTGCCCATTCTCGCGGTGAAACTCACAGTACTGTGTTTGGTCCCCTCAATTCAAGGGAAATATCTTTGGACATCAAAGCATGCCAGAGTCATGGATGGCTTTGAGTACCCGCGCTCGGGCAGTATTTAACGGGGTGAATTCTTGGTGCCGGCGGGGGCCTTGTTCCTGGCGAGAAGTACTGCGATGATCGTTGTTCTGGTGGTGCACTAGAGGCGTAGGTTCCGACTCGGCTCTTGGGAGGTGTCGACGCTTTCTCCACCTTCAGTCGAGCTCAGCTCCTGGGAGGTGTCGTTGTTTTCTCCACCTCCAGTGGAGCTCAGATCCTGAGAGGTGTCGACGCTTTCTTTGCCTCCAGTCGAGCCCAGCTCCTGGGAGGTGTCGATGCTTTCTCCGCCTCCTGTCGAGCTCAGCTCCTGGGAGGTGTCGATGCTTTCTTCGCCTCCAGTCGAGCTCAGCTCCTGGGAGGTGTCGATGCTTTCTCCACCTCTAGTCGAGCTCGGCTCCTGCGAGGCGTCGAGGCTTTCTCCACCTCCAGTCGAGCCTGGCTCCTGTGAGGTGTCGACGCTTTCTCCACCTCCAGTCGAACTCAGCTCCTACGAGGTGTAAAGGCTTTCTGCACCCCTAGTCGAGCTCAGCTCCTGTGAGGTGTCGACGCTTTCTGCACCTCTAATCGAGCTCGGCTCCTGCGAGGTGTCGAGGCTTTTTCCACCTCCATTCGAGCTCGACTTTTGTGAGGTGTCGATGCTTTCTCTACCTCCAGTCGAGCTTGGATCCTACGAGGTGTCGAGGCTTTCTCCACCTCCAGTCAAGCTCGGCTCCTGTGAGGTGTCGACGCTTTCTCCACCTCCAGTTGTTCTCGGATCCTGGGAGGTGTCGTCGCTTCTCCGCCTTTAGTCGAGCTCGAGCTCGTCAAGTTGAGAAGGCCTCACCACCTCGGGGGGGGGGGGGGGGGGGGGAGTTGAGTAGGCCTCGACCATCTGGGTCGAGTTGAGAAGAACTCGCCAACCGTGGGAGAGCTCTGTTTTTCACCTCATCTCAGACCATTCAGACATGTGAATATCATTTTGGTTGGGTCGGGAGCGGCTATTCGCAGACCTTACCCCCTCCTCCCTTGGATTTGCTTATAAATAGGACCCAAAGACACAAGTAGAAGGGACCTTCATCCCCCCTATGAGGGGCGAGTTCACATTCAACCTCACTTGTGACGAGCTTATCAATGACTTTAGGAGCGGAAGTTCCTATAGACTTTCGGGTGTGTGGAGGAACCTCCTCGCTGCAGCATGCATGTCTTATTTGTAGGCAGTCATAAAATGCCTACAAATAAGTCTTCATAATTCATACTTAATTTTGACAACTTCCAATTAAGTCATCATAATTCATTCAAATAAATGCTTTAATGGTGTTACTAGTGGATCCCAAACTCAGCCTAATTTATTTATTAAATATTGGTCCAACCCATTATAAACCAATATCGTAAATTTATAAATATTTTGATTGAATTAATTTCGGCAGATATTAATCGTCTTTATATTATTTGATTTGACAGAATCAAATAATTGATTAATGATTAATATTTTATTACGCGATCCGCTATAGTACCCTAAAGCTATCAGAGGCGATGAAGAATAACTACATTACCTTTGAGAACCACGAAATGCCGCCGGAGATTTCATAAATAGCGGAGAAGAATGCGCTATTTGAGGTGATGAAGAAACCCTTTGCGTTGTATCTGGAGGAGAAGAAAAAGCGTTCGACAAAAAGAAGACTCCCCAAATAAGATATAACAGAAAGTTTTTTTTTAAATACGTCCCACATCATCACTCATGCGGGCTCGGACACAAAAAATTTCGCTGAGATTAGCGGGAGAGAGCTGGGCTAGGAGTAGGGGTGTTTACGAACCGAATCGAATCGAATAACTTTTCAATCGATTTCAAATTTGACACAAAATACAAAGATTCAGATTCATATTTGGTTTCGATCGAATTTTTTATGTCGGATTCAAATTCATTATGAAATGTTGGATTCGAATTGGGGTTCGAATTCAGATTCAAATTCAGTTTCATACATGAATTCGAATTCGAATTCGACATTTATAATATTTAATTTAATTTAATATTCAAATATAAAATATTATTATATTTAATATTACTTTACGTATTTTAATTTTTTAATTTATATTCCAGTATTTGCGAATCATTTGAATAAAAATAAAATTATTCAGATTCAGATTCGAAAACTATTCTAATCTGGAATTTCGATTCGAATCCGGTTTCGAATTCGAAAATTATGAATTTTAATTGATCCATAATAATTCACCAATTATACTGATTCGTGACATGACCGATTTCACCAAAAGCTGGTCGCTGCCCTATTTTTGGGTCCGCCACCCGCACCTAAAGGAAGGTTGAGATGGCCAATAAAAAATATGCCAGTAGATATACTCAACATGCCCATATTAACTGTATATTGCAGACCCCACATAATCGAGAACTAGGGGAAGCCCGGACGCAATTTTTATTCCCCAAGTAGAGCACGACATTCCCACATTCCCACATTCCCACATTCCCACATTCCCACATGAACAAATATTTCTCATTGTTCAGCAGTTCAGCCATCGCTATCCTGGGATCTTATCGACCCAACTCAGGCGTCCCAAGCTTCCGCCCAAGCTGATGAACTACTGCACTCGCCGTCCGCCCGCCGGCGGTAACCCGATTACCATTCCCGCCGCCCCATTGACTATTGCCACCTGTTTTCCCAGCCACAAGCAAAAAGGGCCATTAGAATACTTATCCTATCCTATCTTTTAATAAAATGGAAAAGTAAAATGAAGAAGCCATTCCTGTTCTCCATCTTACCACTAACCTTCCAGACCCCAGCATCCAGGGCTCTGGCAGAAAGAGATCGATCGCCTCGTCACATCGATGCCAACTGGAGATGCAGATTTCAAATATTCCACGGCCGCCGCCAGTACTACCGGCGGCAACGGCACGCAGCAGCAGCAGCAGCTTAGGAAGTCGCGAACGATCTCTGGCGACAACCAGACCGGTCCATCTTCTACTTCGGCGTTCCAGAGCACGCACTTTCCTGCGTTCCGGCGGGCGAGCAGCGGCCCGCTCCCGCCTCCTACTGCCGGGCTCACGAGGCGCCCTACTGTCGCCGTTGATGACCCCTCTGACGCTCCGGCCATCCCGGGGTCTTCCTTTGCAGCCGTTCGACGTGCCGGCAACGTGCTGCTCGCGCCATCGGCTGCCCCCTCCAGTCGCCTGTCGGTGGCAGTCGACGATCCCTCCGACTCCCCAATTTTTCAGGGACCGCTCTTTCCCGCGGTCCGTCGGGCGAATAGCGGACCGTTCCCTCAGCCTCCGTCAGGTCCGGCACGACGTCTAGTGGTCTCCGTCGACGACCCTTCCGACGCGCCTTCGAACGGCGGGGTCCTTGATCGGGATTGGTGCTATCCTTCGTTCCTCGGACCGTATAGAACCCGACCGCGCTCCTCTGGGAGGATCAACCGGGCAAAGCCGGAGGATCTGCCGCCTCTGCCCCCGCCCGTGGCTGACCAGAAGTTAGCACTGGAGAAGGAGGCATCAGAGCAACCCGAGAAGGAAAAGAGAAAGCCTGCCAATGTTCTTCCCTGTGCCTCCTCTGTTACCTCTAGAGGAGCTCGGCGAGTTAGCAATTCTTTTATTCCACCATGGGTGAGAGATTCTTCAGATTATAACAAGTGAAATATACTATTTTTGAGTTTCAGGGCACTCGATTACTTCTCCTTTTGTTTGCAGTTAGTTATAGCTTTAGTAGTGTCTTCTTCAGTAGCAGCTCATCAACGGATCCGAGTCTTAGAATTAGAGGTATTGAGTTGGATTGATTGTTGATTGAGGTGTCAATGAGTCTGATTTGTTGATTTCTACCCTTTGTTCAGGAAGAAATTTTTAATATCAGTATGAATTGTAACGGAAATGGACATGGAAATGATGGCCAGGGAAGGGTATATGACCAAATTTTGCAGTCTGAGGACAAGTTTTCTCAATTTTATTTTGGAATAACTGATAGTAGGACAGTTGCTTTGTACACAGTGCTGTTATCACTAGTGCTGCCTTTTATTTTGTTCAGATACCTTGAGCACATACCTAGTTTGAGCTCTTATTTGAAGGGATCCAAGAATGCTGAGGAGGAAGTTCCTTTAAAGAAGAGGATAGCATATAGGGTCGATGTGTTCTTCTCTATGTATCCGTATGCTAAGCTCCTGGCATTGCTTTTTGCTACTATACTTCTCATTGGATTTGGAGGGCTGGCATTGTATGCTGTGAGTGATAGTTGTCTCTCCGAGGCTCTTTGGCTTTCTTGGACTTTTGTTGCAGATTCTGGGAACCATGCTGAGACGGTTGGCTTGTGGACGAGAGTTGTCTCAGTATCAATCAGCGCAGGGGGGATGTTGATATTCGCCATGATGCTCGGGCTTGTGTCGGATGCAATTTCAGAGAAGGTTGATTCTTGGAGGAAGGGAAAAAGTGAGGTTATTGAGAAAAATCACATTCTAATTCTTGGATGGAGCGACAAATTGGTAATCCTTCATAAGATTTTACTTTTCTATGATGTGCACTAGACAGACTCTCACTCCAAGTTGTGCTACCATGATAAGTTTATATTGCCCTTGCTTTGTCCCGCTGAATTAGTTGTGTTTGTGGCAAGTAGCTTGAGTAGTTATTTTTATCAATGTCAATGAGCATCTTATCTATCACAAAAATTGGATACGAGAATCATCTGATTTTTGTTTATTTAGACCAGTCTTCATTTCTGTCGCACTTGAATGTTCTTATAAAGAAGCACCTTCGAAGAAATGAATACTTGTTTATGTTACTTTGAATTAGCAAAAACTCGTCGCGCTTGATTAGTTCTATTTGCTGTTAGTTAAAGTTAACCCTTGACAGATGAATTATTTAGATCACAATCTGATTATTATTTCATGTAATCGTAATTTTCCTTGAAGTTGGCATTAGCCTATTTATATTAATAAAACAAAAAGTAGAAAGCGGGACTACAAATAGTTGGCGTCATGCCTCAAAATAGCGAGAAAGATGTGGTTAGGGCATACCTAGACCACTGAAATTCATTGGAACATGCATTTTTTGCGAGGTGATCAGCCGCTGAGTTTGCTTTCGGTTGACCGAAGAGATTACCAATCTTGGAAAGTAGCTAGCAACGCGACATGAACTTCACAATTTCCCATGCATTGTCCTGATAGAATCGGGTTATCCGTGACAGCTTCAGTGGAGTCTCCCTCCAGAATGGCACCATTGTAATCCGCAATATGTCGGTAGCAAGATTAAGAGCAGCCATGGCAGCTAGAAATTCCGTCATGCCACGGATCGGCTTCGGTGAGTCACGCAAGCCGGCAAGGATCTCGCCATTGCTGTCCGAATGACACAGCCAAGGCCGGCCACATTGTTCTCCAAAACTGAGCCATCAAGTTTATTTTGATCCATCCGACGGGCGGGGGCGTCAAGTAGATTGTTGGTTACTAGGAGACGTCCAGTGTCCGCGCGATGCATCATATAAGGCATTGATTACTATTGAGGCATCGTAATTTTCCAGTGATAGTAAGATCTGCGTTTAGTGATAACATGATATTCTGCTCTCATTGATAGCAAGATCTTCTGTAAACATAAAGCAACAAATTCTAATTATCACTAATCAAATGAAAAAAAATGTACCCCAAACTGAACTAAAAGCGTTGCAGATCTCAACAATTCTGCTTGATTGTTGATGGCTTACTGTTATTTTTTAAACAACGAGCTGAAAAGAACTATTTTTATAACTCTCCTCTAATGATCCTATTCATCTTACCTCTCTATTTCATAAACACGTTATTACATTTTTCTTTCATTTTTTGAAGTTTAAATTCACTTTAAGCTCATTTTTAAAATTCATCTTGCCCCTCTATTATTGTTTTTAGTAAACATTTCCTTATAGGGTCAGAAGATTTATTAACTTTCCTATTACTCAAATTCAATTTTTTTACTTAAGTGCATTTATGAATATCATAATGGAAAGAAGCATTTTATTCTAATTTGCTGAATCTAGGTCACAATTACTAAACTGCTAAGCGTATCTTGTGCATAAAGGTCTCTTATTTCATTTATTGGTAGCTAGTCCTATTTATACACAAAGATGTATGCTCAAATTAGGGAATACACAAGTAAATGAAGTATTTGAATGGAAACATCATTAATCTTATTTTGCACATGCCTAAATAAATAAAATGCAATCAATTCAGTTCGTGCACACATGATTTGATGGATGAGATGCAACCTGTGGGAAGCGGATTCAAGGGTGTCTCCATAGTATGTTGGCACTCCACTCAAGGTAGTGAGTGGATGCATTCCATTCCCAACTTGCTTATTTTTAATCGGAAACTTTCTTTTGACACTCCCTTAGTGAGAACATCAACACGTTGGCCTTTGAGATGCATACAGTTCTAATCAAGCAACTCTCTGTGACGGCGCTCCACGACCGACTTGCGTGTATACCCGCAAGAGGCAGTGATCCGCTGCCCGGACGGACGATCGGAGTCCGTGGTCGCGTCCGGTTGATCGTTTTGAATCATTTTCATAATTTGTGTTTTTTATTTTCAGATGTGTTTAGCCCCCGATTGGTCCGAACAGTCTTAGCCGTCCGATCGGGATGGTTTATTTTCTGATTATGCTTGCAGTTATTAGGCGGTTTTCTTAGTTAGGGTTATATATAGCACAAGCGGTTTGGAAGAGGGCATCATGAGTTTTGGACAAAATCCAGAAACCTTGCGGCCAATCGGTGCGACGCCGACTTCTACCCCTCCCGCTGCTGCGACGCCGGCCTCCGCCTCTCCTCCTTCCTCCCCGGTAAACCCTTCATCTCCTCTGTCTCTTGCCTCCCCTAGTCCTGTCGGCCCTGATCAATCCAAGCCCGCCTCCCTCGCCATCCACCATCAAAAACTGCCACCTCCTCCCGCATCCAACCACCCGCTGCTCCCTTAAACCACCCGCCGGCCCTCTTCCAGCCCCTTTCCTCCGCCTCCAAGCCGATTCCTAACTATCGCTTCCATTCCCGAAGCCCTCCACTGTCGTTAACCTCAGGTCCCTTCTCAAAACTCCCTCCCGATTTCATTACTGAAGCCCTCCCCAACCACTAACGTCAAGCCTCTCCCCAAACCCCCTCCCGATTTCATTTCTGAAGTCCATCACCGCCGCCAGCCTCAATCCCCTTTCCAAAATTCCAACTGTCCTTTTTTTCTCCTTCTACCTGCCACTCATAGCCCGTCTAGATCACAAATAGGCTCATAAGCGGGAGGGCTCCAACACCCGCTTATGAGCCCTCCAACACCCGCTTCTGCCGCCGCCTATGTGTGCGTATTGTGGTAAAAGTTATTTCCTTTTATTGTTCTTTATTTTCTGTAACTCATATTGTGGTGAATTTCTGTCTTATTGTGCTTTTAGTTGATTTTGTCGTACAATTTGCGGGATTTATTCTGTGAACGCTTGAAATTATTTGCGCCTCTTAATTAATATTTTGTTTGCCTTTAATTAATTTTATGTGACTGCACGTGCCCCTACTGATAATTATATAATAGTTAACTATTTACTGCATTTTTCGAGCGGACCATGTTTGTAGTTGCATTTCACTTCATTGCATTTAGCGAGTCCCCTCCGAGTCGACCTTACAACTACACCACTCTGACTTGTACTTCATGAAATGCTAGTCAACTTCAAGTTGTATTATATCTTGTTGGACAAGAATCTCTGAGATTGTAATACCTGCCATATTGTCACGAAAAGTTTCATATTACTAACTTTTGGACTTTCAAGATGGGCTTAGATATTTTTAGCTACAAGATTGAAGGTGCATTTCTTGAGGTTGATTTTCTTCGACATGTCATCCTACATTATCAACATCTATATAGGCTTCCTTCGTAGATTATTTTCTATACTAGAACAAGATTCCCTTATGTGGTCTAGCCTTGAGATGATAGACAATTATTTGGATAGCATGCACATGTTATTTTCTAGAATCATTTATGAACAGATATCTACATCTTCTTCACAACTGAAGACTCTCCTCTCATCGTAGTTTTCCTCATAGCGCGTTTCACAGATGTTTCATTGCCGCCTACCTAATCCTCCATAGTATGTGATTTTTCTTCATAGATTTTTTGCAATCATCTATCAATGCGATCCTTTTTCATAGATCTGCTCACTTTGCTGCCTCACTTTTTCTACTTGGACAATGTGATTTTTTTATCAAACCCCATGTTTTTTGATTAAAAACTGTTGAAGTTACTAGTATTACTCCATTAGTAGAGTTCTTTAGGAGTGTTTTGGGCTTAGCCCCACATTGTAGTTCCAAGTTAGAGAGTCCTTGCATGTCTTATATAAAACCCCATTTGTGAATGAATATATTGCACCAAATATTTCTTTACTTTTATTTTACCATGGTATTAGAGCAGGAATTGACTCATCCTTGAAATTTTGGCGCCCTAAATTTCTCGGTGGGTTTCTCTCTAAATCCCGTCTCTTTCACCCATTAAGAGTTCTTGCCAACAAGTTCTGCTTCCGCTCCCGTCAATGAGACTGATTTCTGATTTCGTCGACGAGAGCGGCTTCTGTTCCCCACGGAGGAGGGCTCTGTGTTTGCCATCGATCCTGCTCCTGATCCCGGCTGCTGCTCTAGGATTTGATCCCGACTGCTGCTATAGGCTTCGATCTCGTCACTGCTCCTCAACAAAGAAGATCTTCCTTTCTAGTTGTTGCTCTCAACTTCTATACCATCGAGCCTCTCCTCTTCGACTTCGATCTCGTCGACATTACTTCTCTCGTTGTTTCCCTATGCAGATACTGCCGTTCTCTTCGATGATTGTTTCCAGTAATTTCGAAGTTCCCGTTTGTTGCTTTCTTCGTTGTTCTCCGGTGCTGATCCCCCCTCCTACCTCCTAGATGATCTTCTGCCGATGGCGCTTGCTACTAATCTGGAGTTTCCACGACTCTATGGGTTGTTCTATGCTGATGTTCTGCAGCCTCCTTTCCTCTCCTTATATCGAGCCTCCAACTCTAGCCGCTGCTCACTTGCCCCTTCATTTGTTCGAAGATTCCAGCCGTGTCTGGCATGTATCCTCTTGTCTTTGATGCTACTCTGGCTGCTGCTACCCCTTTCGGGGTGTTCATCTCATTGATGATGGAGTTTCTTGTTTTTAGTAGTTTTCTTTGTTTCTTTGCTTGGTTGTTAATATTTGTTTGTATATTTCTCGCCTTCATGCACGCGTGTTTCATGTGAGGGAGAGTGTTTGAGATGAATGTGACTAAGATGATATTTTCGAACTCACGCCTTAGTCCCACATGGCCTTCAGGCTTATTTATTGTGTTGTTTGTGTCTCCCTAATTTTCTTCATTGTTGGGTAGATGTGGTATGGTCTTTGTTGGTTGTCCTTTCTATCCAGCGGATTGTATCATGTGGGAGTATCCCCAATCACCCTTCTGTTTATTTCTATCCGGTGGGTTGTATCGTGTGGGAGTATCCCCCGTCACTCGCCTGTTGATTCTATCCAGCGAGTTCATAGTCGGTGGACTGTGACATGTTAGACCACCCTTTATGCGGATTCTCACCGGTGCCTCGTCCGTCAATTTGTCCTACTTAGCCTACTGTTACTCTCCAAATTTAATTAAAATGAATGTGGCGTGCGGTTAGAGGCTTTAGGGTGCGGATAGCGAATTTATATTAGGTTTAATAAAAAGACCCAACTCCTCCCCACTCATACCCAATCTCCTCCTTTCAGAATGAGCCACAATGCTCTCCTCTCATTCCCAATCTTGTCCTGTTTGCGGCCACCAATAAAGCTGCCCCTCCCTCCTTTCTCACCGCCGGTGGAATCGACCCGTCGCCCCGTCCTCTCAGCCGCCGACGACCAAGAAGAGGGGACTGGTTCAGGTCTCCTCTTCCTTGTGCCGATCAAGAAGAGTGAAGGGGTTGTTTTCGTCGAGTTTTGTGGGTGTTTCCGACACATCCTTTCCGGTTGCGGCTTGGACGAGCTGAGATCTAGGCTTTGTCGGTCTCCTCCTTTCTGAGTTTATCCTTGAGGAACCTACCCTTGAAACCTCTCCTTGTCAGTTTTTGTCAGAGTTTGGTGGTCAAAAAGAGAAGTGAGGGAGTCCCTTTTTGCTGAAATTGGATGTTGCCCTTATGGTGTTTCGCTGAGAGAAGCATTGCGGAGCCACATTCTTGCTATCAGAGAACCCTAATTTTCTTACCGTGAAGGTTGTAGTTGTGTTGCTGTGAAGGGTTGCCGAAGAAGCCCTTACCGAGCGAAGTTAAAGTTTGGAGATGAAGAACGTGTTGCCACCGGGGTTAGAGAACTCCAACCGAGGAGTCATCGCCGCCAACGTAAGGAAACCATGCCGCGATTACTCTCCACCTAAATCCTTGAGGCTTATATGGTCGGGAAAGATTGGACGCAGTTAACGATCTCTTTCTCCCCGGATTTAGGATTCGATTGTGCATGTGTATTTTATGATGTGATTGTGTGGCACCCGACTCTCTAATTAGAGAATCTGAGGCGACCACGGTTCCTAGTAAACCCCTGGGTCGATTGTGTCTGTCCCTGACATAATTTACATTAGAAGTATTCGATGAACTGTTTCGGATTAGGCATGCTGTGCGAAACCTACCTGCGGAGGCAATCCCGGATCGGTGATGTTGATTGCATATTTTATACTAGATAATTATCCATATTTCTTTTGTCGTGTGCGCATACGGATTGAGAATCGACGTTGGTTGATGATGTGGAATATGTGTATGGCCTAGGTTTATAGGGAGACCATGTCGATTTGTGGTTGTTACCCGTAGAAGAACGTGGGTGATGACGAAAGAATTTGAATATAAATCAATGTCGAGGCTTAGTGGATTTTAGGTGTTTTGCCTTATGAATCATTGCCATAATTATCGAAGTTGGGTGAAAAGCTCCAAGTTTTGGGTAAATGCCATATAGAACGATAATGCTTTATAGAGTATGTGGTGATGAACACTTACACATAAGATCAATCATAATATTAATAAAATCATCGTAAGTAACGGTGGAGGGTTAATTGGTCAAATCTCTCTACTTGGTTTTGAGCGAAGTGTATTATGTGAGCACTATTCATGAAATTATCCGTATGAAATCGAGTTGAACTCGGAGGTGTTCGATGCCATCTAGTGGCTTAATAATGTTGAATAATCATGTAGGATCTTATGTGATTTGATTAGATACTTACCCAGAGGGTGTGGTAAATATGATAGCATTTGTGGCATGTTTTGCTCCTGTTTTGATTATGTGATGTTGCTTTTGATTAAGTGATCGAGACGCGGTAAAGTCGAACTCACATCTTGTTGGTGACACGATGACCTGAGCAACGAGAGCAGACTTAACCAAACCCGCACCATGGATGTGGCAGCTGGCATCATGGGGTGTATCCCTTTTATATGCTGAACCATGGGAGAGACCTTGAGTCTGACGAGTAACGATAGTCTGGATTGGTGAGATGTTCAGTGGACTTGGAGTTTTTTGTGCTCCTAGTCTTGGTTGGAGTGCCTTGAGTGCACTATACTTGTGCTTGGGCCTTTGATGGGCCTTAGGACTGTAGTTCTTGCTTTGAGAACACAGGTCAAGTAGGCCCCTTGTCACGTTTGCTTTGATGGTTGTAGGTCTAACCCTCCTGTCGCTATGTTTGAGAGCGTGAGACAAACTAGACCTCTGTCGCTTCTGATAAAATGATTGTGTTTCTCGACATAAATAGGACCGAGGTTGTAGATGTCGGATATCGGAAACACTTCGGTTTAAGTTTTTCATGTCGGTTTTAATATGTCGGGGGATATATCAGGGATATTTCATATATCGGATTTTTATATTTAATTTTAATTCAAAGACCATGCAGAATTAGAGTCAATGACGGATTTGAGCAAGGAAGAAAGCTAGAGGAAGGAAAAAAACAACCCGAACAATGAAATAATTTAGGTATATTGTCTATTGGATCATAAACACTAATTAAAATAAATTAAAAAAACCAGTCGTTGAAATGTCGGGATATATCGACCGATATATCAGCGAATATATCGGAGGATATATTGCAAAATGATATTTTGCAAAAAAATATCGGAAACCTGTCGTTTTGTCCATGAAACCTTTATGTCGGCTGATGTGTCGGTCATATCGGAGGATATCCACAACAGTGAATATGACGTGTGAGTATTTCTGGTCGTGTACTTAGCGAGGGAACGTCATCGTGCGTTATGTTGTGGTTTCAGGTTGCACAATGTAGGATCTACTGGTATGCCCCTTAACATTTTGTTGGATGCCGCATTGAGTGCGGAGTTTGGGTGTTTGCTTGTTACGGTTTTAATAGCCTAGGACATGCTAGTCTGCTACTAGGAATAAATTGCATGAGTAGATCATTTATTCTTTAACCCTGTTGTGCATATATACCCCTTTACTTTCATGTTCAGCTTAGAGACATACTTGATGATTGTGACATATTTGCCTGTTTGCTGTTGTGTTTTATTTGCTTGTTTTGATGCGCTGATCTGCAGGGCTCTTGCTCTCCGGGATCCTCTAGGATGCTCAAGGAGAGGGAGATTGTTACACAGTGTTGGTCAACTCCGGCTGACCCTCATTTTCAGCTCGTTTGTACTTAATTGCAGGAACATACACATGTTTAAAGTGCTTGCTGCCAAATAAGAAACAAGCGTCGTTGATTAGCTTGTTGCTTGGTTTTCAAGAATTTATATGCATAGCTATCTTTTGGACCTGCGAGTCTCTTTTGGGAGGTGGTTCCCATTTCTTTTATTTCCGGACTTTTTTTATAACTGTGTACGTTTATTGTTGGACTGTACATTGTAAGTGGACATTCATTTCTAGCGTTTGGTTTGGTTTAGATTCCGTTTACTTGTAATGCACACTATGAGATGGATGGTTGTTGATTATCATTTATTAATTCTCCTTTTTGTATAAGTTGTAGCTTATGGGGCCCGGCCGGACCCATAACATACGGCTGATTACAAGTAAGTGTCACACCTACCACCATTACCTTTTCTTTTATGATGCTTTCAAGCTGAACTTTCCCCCTCCAGCTTGAGGGGGAGTGTTGAAGTTATTAATATTATTTTATTAGTAGAGTCCTTTAGGAGTGTTTTGGATTTAGTCTCATATTGTAGTTTCAAGTTAGAGAGTCTTTTGATGTCCTATATTTCCCCATTTGTGGATGAATATATTGCATCAAATATTTCTTTACTTCTATTTTAACAAAAACCTTTTTCCCTCAGGAAGTGAAACAAAAATTCGATTTTTTTATATCAAACCCCGTGTTTTTTGATTAAAAACCATCATCTCTTCGCCTCTCTTTCTTCACTGCTCTTCGTCGCTATCGCTACTCAGCTCCTTATGGACCATTCACTTCTAACACAGCTCTTCGACTTACGTCCCCTTCTCTTGCTTCTTATTCCATATTTTTTCTTTTCCCTGACCGCTTCCATGTAGTAAGACCGGTAGAGAATGAAGAGGGGTCTTCACTCTAGGTGTTTATATCTAATGGACCCCGCCTGCGCCAATGAATGCCAACTGGCTTCTCTACTTACACTCCTGGGTGTTGACGACCAATTAACAATTGTTCTGATCTTTCTTTGTAATCGGAGTCTAACTCCTTATCTAATTCTACTGATTCATGGCCATTGGATTAATCTGATAAGTGTGTATTCTTAAAACCTTAATGCCTTTAGTTTATCTAGTTAGTTGGTACTCGACTTAGAAGCCACTAAGTATGAGTCATGACTCAATTGTTAATTGATCGTCAACTGGTGGGAACATATAAGTTTACCATTTCTTATGCACCTGTAAACAGATAGAAGGCTCTTTAACTTATGAGTTCTGAAGTTGCACCAATGAAGAGTTCACACACATCATTTTAACATCATCTAAACTTGGATCTTCTTTAAAAAAACTTACTTTAAACAATTGTATCACTGTATTTTATTAATCCATTAATCGATTTGCTATGTGACCGCTGTTCTGTAACAGGGATCCCTTCTTAAACAGCTAGCGATTGCAAACATGAGTATTGGTGGTGGAATAATAGTAGTTCTTGCTGAAAGAGACAAGGAAGAAATGGAGATGGACATAGCAAAACTAGAATTTGGCTTCATGGGGACATCTGTCATATGCAGGAGCGGAAGTCCTCTAATTCTGGCTGACTTGAAAAAGGTTTACCTATAAGTGTGGAATTTGTATAGTTGTTTTCTGTTGAAAAAGCCCACTTAACATTAGGCCCATTTGTATAGCATTTATTGCTTTTTCTCTCCTCTCTTTAGTCCCATATTGTGTATAGGACTTTTCTCTCTCTTTCTCTCATCTATAGATATGTACTCATTCTTTGTATTTGTATCAAGTGGACATATATACAAGGTTGGCATTCTCCATTTCTACATGGTATCAGAGCCAGGTTCGACTCTCCTGCGGACTCCCTCTACTGTCCGCCCAGCAGCCTGCGGTCTCTGCGGCCTCCCTTGTCCAGTCCGCACCCTCTAGTCGCATCTCTCCTGCGGCCTCACTTTTCCTGTCCGCTTCCTCTCCCGTGGATCCACTTCGTCCCCCCTCTCTCCCTTTCTCCTCAGGCCCCCTCCTTTTATAGCCATCCTGTGGGGTCCACTGCTTCCCCTTGTCCGCTGCGGCCTCCTCCTGTCCGCCGCGACCTCGGCGACCTCTCTCCTTGGTCTCCTTCATCCGCCGTTCGCGCTGCGTTCGCCAGCTCGCCAGCTCGCCAGCTCGCCAGCTCGCCAGCTCGCCAGCCCGCCAGCCCGCCAGCTCGCAAGTCAGCACCGGCGTGTCCTCTCTTATCAGTTCTCTCCTGTCCGCCGCGGTCTGACCCAGACCGCCGCGACCTGAACCAGCCCGCATCATCCTCCAGCTCGCCGCGACCTCATCCAGGTCGCCGCGTCCTCCCTCCAGTCCGCTGCGGTCTCCTCCAGCTCGCTGCGACCTCCTCCCACTCGCTGCAGCCTCCTTCAGCTCGCTGCGGCCTCCAGCCCGCTGCGGTCTTCTCCAGCTCGCTGCGGCCTCCAGACCGCTGCGGTATTCTCCAGCTCGCTGCGGCCTCCAGCCCGCTGCGGTCTCATCCAACTCGCTGCGGCCTCCTTCCAGCTCGCTGCGGCCTCCTTCAAGCTCGCTGCGGCCTCCATGTCTACATCTGCAGACTCCGTCGGTACGGCAGTTCCTCCTGAACGCCCGGCCTCTCTACCAGAAGTCCGAGACGAGCTCCGGATCACCACAATTTCGCTCAATGGCAAGAAGAACTTTGTGGAATGGGCACACTCAGTTCGCCGTGTCCTTCAGTCCAAGGATTCCTTCATCATCTGACCCAGACCGTTATTGGTGTCCCTACTGAGGAGTGGTTACGCAATGATGGGCGTGTGCAGACTTGGCTCCTCAACTCTCTTGATGGCGAATCTTATCGTCTGGCCATGTATCATGAGACGGCCAAGGGCATGTGGGACGAGCTACACACCCTCTACTCCGGCAAAGATAGTCTCCACCATCTCTATGATATCATCACCGCTCTCCAGGCCCTTGACAGCAGTGACGCCACCGACTTGACATCCTTTGTTGCTCAAGCCCGGTCTCTGGTTGAGGCTTGGATCCACCATCAGCCTCCCACTCTAGATCTCGCTGCTCAACGTACCCAGAAGGAAGCTGTGGGTATCGCCATGATGATGGCCCGGGTACCCCCTCATCTTCACAGTGTCCGGGCTCACATCCTCTCCTCTACTGTTACACCGTCCTTTTCCGACGTGTGCTCAATGCTTCTCAAAGTCTCCCCGCCTCCGGATGTTCCCGGACTTCCTTCTCCGGCTCTTGTTCAACAGGCACCTGCTCCCTTACTACCTCTTCCCCCCTCTGCCCGTGGTGGCCGCTCTGACTCTCGCGGCCGGGGTCGCGGTGGCCGGTCTAGGCCTCAATGCTCGTTCTGTGGTAAAGTTGGTCATCTTGAGGCCACTTGCTTTCGCAAACATGGCCGTCCGCCTCGTCCACATGCCTCTGCTGCTACTACCGACTCTGCCTCCTCTCGTACTGAGCTCGACGAGGTTCGTCTTCAGCTCCAGCACCTTCATGGCTTGCTCAGCCGTCCGCCTGCCTCGGTTGCCTCTGCTGCCTCTCTCTCCAATGAAGGTATCGCCTGCCTCTCCTCTGGCCCGCGCTGGATCCTTGATTCTGGTGCCACTCATCATATCACCTCTGTTAAGCCACCACAGTACTTGTCTTCACCTCACCCGAAGTACATTACTGTTGCTAATGGAGCGTCGGTTCCCGTATCTGGATGTGCTGATATTCTCTCACCTCTTCTCTCCTCCTACGCTCGGCTCTACATGTTCCGGGCTCTCCTTTCAATTTACTCTCTGTCGGTCGCCTTACTACTGATTCTAATTACTCAGTGACATTTACTTCTTCTTCTTTTCTCATACAGGATCAGCAGACGCAGACTATCATTGGTAGAGGACGACTGCAGAATGGGCTCTATCTCCTTGACGACTCTCCTACTGTCCTCGCATCTACCTCCTCTTCGGATTGGCATCGCCGTCTGGGACATGCTCCTCTTCCAGTCCTCCGGAAGGCCCTTCCTGATGTCACTCTCCCTGCTTTTCGTTGCGACACATGTATTTTGGGCAAACAGCCCCGTTCTTCTTTTTCTCCTCATTGTACTCGGAGCTCCGCTCCTTTTATTTTAGTACACTCCGATATATGGGGTCCGTACAAAGTTACTAGTATTTCTGGCTATCGCTATTTTCTTACTTTTATTGATGATTACTCTCGCATGACATGGTTATATCTCCTTCGGGATCGCTCTGAACTTCCCCGCGTATTCCGGGCTTTCATCCTCGAGACCCGCACTCAGTTCTCTGCGCCTATTCGCACTATTCGTACAGACAATGCGCGGGAGTACACCAGCCATACGTTTGCCACTCTCTGCTCTGAATTCGGCATTCTTCACCAAACCTCCTGTCCGTACACTCCACAACAGAATGGTGTCGCCGAGCGCAAGAATCGTCACCTTCTTGATGTCGCTCGCTCGCTTATGCTTCAAATGCAGGTCCCCAAACCGTACTGGAACTACGCTCTCTCCACGGCTTGCTTCCTCATCAACCGCCTCCCGTCTTCCGTCCTCCAGTATGCTACTCCCTTCAGCCTCCTCTTTCCCACAACTTCGCCTTTTCCTCTTCCACCACGGGTGTTTGGGTGTACCTGCTACGTTCACCACCTCGGTCCCTCCACGGACAAGTTGGACCCTCGTGCCACCAAGCAGATCTTTGTCGGGTACTCGCGCACTCAGAAGGGTTATGTATGTTATTCGCCTACTACCCGCAAGGTTACTGTCTCGCCTGATGTAACTTTCCGTGAAGATCGTCCTTTCTTCCCTTCTCCGGATATCGCTCTGCCTCCCGCTCCCGTCGTTCGTCCTATCATTCCTGCTCCTCACTCCTCAGCCTCTCTCCCTTCACCACCTCCGGTCCGTCCACCACCCCCGGTTATCCGGGTCTATTCTCGTCGCTCTCCTCATTCTGTGGCTCCTCTGCAGTCGGCTTCGCCCTCTGGTGCTCTGCTCCCTGCTGCTCCGGCTCCCGTCTCCACCGCTCATCCGATGGCGCACTACGTCTCGCTCCATCGCCTCTCCCCCTCTCTTCTTCACCTTGCCACCTCCTTATCTTCTGTTTCAGTCCCTAACTCTTTGCAGGAGGCGCTTCACCATCCTGGCTGGCGGGCTGCCATGGACGAAGAAATGACGGCCCTTTGGGTCAACCAGACCTGGGTCTTGGTTCCCTTACCTCCCGGTCAGCACCCGGTTGGATGCAAATGGGTCTTCGTTATCAAGCATGCTCCGGATGGCACTATTGCCCGTCTGAAGGCCCGTCTTGTGGCTCGGGGCTTCACACAACAGGAGGGCCTCGACTATGAGGAAACATTCTCTCCGGTGGCCAAGCTTAACACTGTCCGCGTTCTTCTCTCCGTCGCGGTACACCGCCGCTGGCCTCTTCATCAACTTGATATCAAGAACGCCTTTTTGAATGGCGACCTTCAGGAAACTGTCTACATGCGCCAACCGCCCGGGTTTGAGACCACGGGGGAGTCTCGGGTCTGTCTTCTCAAAAAGTCAATTTATGGTCTCAAACAGTCCCCACGGGCGTGGTTTGACAAGTTTAGCAAGGTGGTTCGGGACATGGGGTTCACTCGGAGCTCTGCAGATTTCTCCCTCTTTACCCGACACCGGGCCACTGGCACCGTTCTTCTGTTGGTTTATGTTGACGACATCCTTCTCACTGGGGATGACTCAAAGGGGATTCAAGACGTCAAACAACACCTGAGCACTGTTTTTCAGACTAAAGATCTGGGGAAACTTCGCTACTTCCTTGGTCTCGAGATCGCCCGGCGGCCGGACGGGTTGGTACTCTCCCAACGAAAGTACTGTCTCGATCTTCTCAAAGATGCTGGTCAGTCTGGTTGCAAGCCAGCATGTACCCCGATGGAGGCAAATCACAAATTATGCGCGCATGCTTCGGATGACGATTTGCTACTTCCGAACCCGGAATACTATCGACGCTTGTGGGCAAGTTGATCTATCTAACAGTCACAAGGCCAGATATATCATTTGCAGTTGGGGTTGTCAGTAGGTTCATGCATGCCCCCCGGGCTTCTCATCTCCAAGCGGTTGAACGGATTCTCCGATACCTTAAGGGAGCTCCAGGCCAAGGGCTGGTTTACAAAACCTCCGACTCTGCTCCCGCATTGGTTGCCTATTCTGATGCCGACTATGCGGGTTCCCTGGACGATCGAAGGTCAACTAGTGGGTTCTGTACGTATTTTGGTGGGCATCTTATTACTTGGAAGAGTAAGAAACAAGCTGTGGTGGCTCGTTCCTCTGCAGAGGCTGAATACAGATCGATGACCTCAGTTGTTTCAGAACTCACATGGCTTGAAAGTCTCCTCACTGACCTGGGAGTAAAACTCCCCTCCTCTGCTGTTCTATTTTGTGATAGTCAAGCCGCCATACACATCGCAAAGAATCCGGTCTTTCATGAGCGCACAAAACATATCGAGGTTGACTGTCACTTTGTTCGTGAAAAGGTTCAACTGAAGAAACTTGAATTAAAGCATGTTCCAGGAACTGATCAAGTTGCCGACATCCTCACAAAGGCCTTATCAAGCACTCTGTTCTACCAATGTTTGTCCAAGCTGAGTGCATATGACCTATACGCTCCAGCTTGCGGGGGAGTGTTGGAAAAGCCCACTTAACATTAGGCCCATTTGTATAGCATTTATTGCTTTTTCTCTCCTCTCTTTAGTCCCACATTGTGTATAGGACTTTTCTCTCTCTTTCTCTCATCTATATATATGTACTCATTCTTTGTATTTGTATCAAGTGGACATATATACAAGGTTGGCATTCTCCATTTCTACATTTTCCAACATCTATGTAAAAGAATATTTCAACAAATATGCAGTTAATTTTATAAGGATTTTACTGAATTCCACTTGTTTGGGTTAAATTGGTGCACCTCCAGGTTTCAGTTTCCAAGGCACGTGCTATTATTGTTTTAGCATCTGATGAAAACGCTGATCAGGTCTGTAAACTTCTAAGAAACATGATATTTCAATTTTATTTGAAAAAGTTCTCTAAAGATAAACTGTCACCTCCATTTGTAGAGTGATGCACGAGCTCTACGAGTTGTTCTGAGCCTTACTGGTGTGAAGGAGGGCTTAAGAGGTCACGTTGTAGTGGAGATGAGCGACCTGGACAATGAACCTTTGGTGAAGCTTGTTGGAGGAGAACTAATTGAAACAGTTGTTGCTCATGATGTGATTGGACGCTTAATGATATTATGTGCTCTCCAACCTGGCCTTGCACAGGTTAGTCCTTCCACGGTTCTTACTCAACTTTAATGTCCGTGTCGAACTTTTTGTTGACTTATTGCCATCCAGAAACTTCCTACCTTCAGCCATTCCATAAAATTGTGACTTTTTGCTAGTTTTCTGTTCCTTTAACATTGCTAGACATATATTTCTTGTTGAGCATGCATGATTGTTGATCCTTTAGATAAAACAACAACACTCTAGCCTTTATCCCACTATAGTGGGGATCCTTTAGATAAAAAACAAAGAAAAATAGTGCTACTATGGCCTGAAAATTTGGACTCTTCGCAACTGGACTACATTTTAAATTTCAATTTTTACAAAAAATGTTTATATTTTTCCTACTTTGTTCCAAATTCCAATGATATGATGCTATTTTATCTCTTATTGTTTATTACTTTAGTTAAATACTTAGCAGAACATTTACTGCTTATTTACTAGAGATAAATTCTTAGTAGAATTTATACTCAACGTGTCATTTTATTTTCCATTTCTAAGAATTGAACCTCACATTTATTTTGTAGCAATCATATTACAGTGAATCTTGCAGATATGGGAGGACATTTTGGGGTTTGAGAATGCTGAGTTTTACATCAAAAGGTGGCCTCAATTAGATGGCATGCGATTTGAGGATGTACTGATTTCTTTCCCTGATGCTGTTCCTTGTGGCGTTAAAGTGGCTGCAAATGGTGGAAAGATTGTGATAAATCCCGAGGATGATTATGTTCTTAAAGAAGGCGATGAGGTCCTTGTTATTGCAGAGGATGATGATACTTATATCCCAGGTCCTGTACCAGAGGTGATGTATAACCCATATTTGTGATGTAATATTCCTGTTGACTTTTTTCTTAAGGAGCAATCCAGCCAGATCCAAAAATAGGTTTGAATTGAAATGGCTGTTTAAGAAGGCTGTTTTGTTATGCTGTTTTCTATTTTGCACTTCCATTTATTATCTAACGCATCTTGGCATCGTTACCTTATTCATGCTTCTTCACACCCAGTCTAGTAGTTACCATATTTTCCTTTTTAAACAAATATGATTGTTGAAAATGTTGAGTAAAATTCATCTTTAATGAAATAAAAACTCTTATTGTTGGAATTATGTTATTTTTTGTATTTTTTCTTGTATTATCTCCTCCTGTATATAGGAGAGAGCCTCCTTTCCCTAATTAATTTCAATTTCTAGTTCGTCAACATGGTATCAGAGCTGTAACCTAATCTCGAATTCGTCCGTCTTCCGCCATCCGTCGCGCCTCTCTCTCGCGGATTCCGCGACATCCACATCCAACGCCCTCTGACCAGTGACTCCTCCGCGTCCAGCGACTTCCACGCTCTCCGTTCAGCGATCTCTTTGCATCCCGCGACTTCTGCGCCTCTCGGTCTTCCGCGTTGGAAAACATTCCTTCTCCTGCGACAGTCGGCGTCGTCCAGAAGCCCAGTAGTCCAGCAGCAACCCATGTCAACCTTCTTCCTCGCCAGTCAGCCTAGCGCCAGCCGGCGACCAGCGACTCCAGTTTGTCTCGCATCGTCTTCAGCGCGGTCGACTCAGTCTTCATCGGGGAAAATTTTTCCGTCCGGAGTCCGGACTCCGACTGATCTCGAGGAGATCAAATATGATCTCCCGGAGATTAAAATATGATCTCCAGGAGATCAAATATACCTGAGATCAAAATATGATCTCCAGGAGTTCAAATATGATCTCCGGATTTCTCCTTATCTTGTCGCGTGGAGGAAGGACGGGTGGAGATCATATTTGGACTCATGAAGGTCATATTTTGATCTCAGGTATATTTGATCTCCTGGAGATATTTGATCTCCTGGAGATCATATTTGATCTCCTAAAGATCACCTGGAGTCCGGACTCCGGACGAAAAAATTCCGCCTTCATCAGATACCTATTTGAGCCCTTGGCGCCGGATCTATGCAAGTTTGAGTCCGTGATTGCTCTTCCGGCGCTCGTTCTTCCTTCTCGCGGGAATGTATCTCCCTCCATTGCTTTTCCTCTTTCTATTAGGGGTGCAAATTTAGCCCGGGCCAGGTTGCCCGGCCCGGGTCTGCCCGGGCCCGAGCCCAAGCCCGAGTAGGCCCGGGTCTGGTTAGGCACGGGCCAGGCCCAGGCCCGGCCTAAGGGGGCTCACCAAGCCCCCTTATTTGGCCAGAGCCCGGCCTGGTGCCCGGCTCGAGCCAGGCCCAGACCTGTGCCCGGCCTGAAGCCTGCTGGGAGCCCAGCATTATTATAATGTTGGGCTGCCACCCAGCATTATAATAATGCTGGGCTGCCGCCCAACATTTAATGCTGGGCAGCGCCCAACATTGAACGCTGGGCGGCTGCCGCCCTGCATTGAACGCTGGGCGCTGCCGCCCAGCATTTAAATGCTGGGCTGTAGCGCCCAACATTAAATGCTGGGCTGCAGCCCAGCAATCCTGAAAGCCAGCAGGTTATTTTTTGAGGTCTGTTTGGGCCCAATTTTGTGGGCTCAGACAGGCCCTCTTATTTCGCATAGATCTGGGCCCGGCCTGGGCCCGTTATAAGCAGGGCCCGTTATAAGCAGGGCCCGGTCTGGGCCTGAAAGAAAAAAGCCCGGGCCCGGGGGGGGGGGGGGGTCTGGGCTCGACAGGCCTAATTTGCACCCCTACTTTCTATGAGGGAGCTTTTTCTTCTCTAGCAGCCCGGTCTCATCCTTTCCTCGCTGGCTATGTCGAGAAGTGGTGAGACCCCGTATGTCTCCTCCGGTGGGAGTGTCCCTTCCGATCCTCCGCCTTATTTCGGATCTCTTCGTGCCACCCATGATCACTGAATTCCTCGGATAACTACCATTAGGGTAGATGGAACCAATTATCTCCCATGGACTCGTTCTGTTACCCTAACCCTCAAGAGCCGTCGTTTATTTAGATACATTAGAGGTACTACTAGGGCACCCTTGATTACCTCTCCAGATTGGCCCCAATGGGAATATGAAAACTCCTTAGTGATGTCCTCACTGACTAACTCTATGCAGGAGACTCTTGCCCGCATTACCTCTTTCTGGACACTGTGACCGTCATTTGGTAGTGTGCCGAGATTACCTACTCCTGTCGTGGGAATGTTGCTCAAATTTTTCAATTGCGGCGACAGATTTTTCTCTTGGGCCAAGGGGATCGGCCCCCCGCTGCTTACTACCTGGAGTTTACCCAGCTTTACCAAGAGTATGATCATTTTGATTCACTTACTCTCGTCTCCCCTGAGGATGAGGTGTTGGTCCATGCCCGGGAGGAACGCAGCCGGATCTTCGAGTTTCTTCATGATCTTCACCGTGACCTTGATCCCATCAATGTTCAGATTCTTGGCCGCTCTCTTCTGCCTTTTTTGCCCGAGGTGTATAGTTTGGTTCAACAAGAATATGATCGTCGGTATATCCATCTACTTGACACTGTTGCTGAGGGATCTTCCCTTACTGCTCGGTTTAATTCCGGTGGCCGTTCTCTCCATGATACTAGGTCCAAGTCGATGTACAAAGACTATTTGATGTGTGATTACTGTGGGAAAACCCGACATACTTGGGACACTTGTTTTAAGCTTCATGGTTTTCCTACTCCTTGCAGGGGTCCTGCTCCTCGTGGCGGCTGTGACTCTCGTCGCACTCTGGGTCGCATTTTCTCGTCTCGCTCGGCTCATCTCTGTGATGTTGTTGATGATCCTGCTCCTTATGGCGGCCCTGATGTTCCCAAGGTTTCTTCTGCTCTATCTGCTGAGGAGATTCTTATTTTCCGCCGCTTCATACTTGGTCGTTCATCCGAGGCTGCCAGCTCTGTATATGCCCATCAAGGGGCTCCATGTGCTCACTCCGCCACCGCCTGCTCTTTCACCCAGTGGATCATTAATTCCGGGGACACCGACCACATGACTGGTTCTGTTATAGGTTTTTTTTATCTTATATTCCTTTGTCTGGTAGGGACAAAGTGAGCATCTTTAATGGATCCCTATCTCCCATTACCGGGAAAGGGTCCATTCCTTGCTCCTCCCTCACCCTCTCTTCGGTGCTTCATGTTCCTCAGTTTACTCGAAACCTTCTTTCTATTAGTCATCTTTCAAATTCTATGAATTGCTCTGTAACTTTCTTTCCCCCCTTGCGTGTCTTTCAGGACCTGAAGACGGGGACGGTGATTGACTATGGTAGACTGCGTGATGGCTGTTACCTGTTTGACCCTTCCACTATGCCTCAACTCCAAGCCTCTTTCCGCTGCTCAGACCTTAGTGGACTTATGGCATTGCTGCCTCGGACACCCTTCTCTATCTACTATGCATCTTTTATTTCATCATGTCTACTGTATCGTTGAATACGTTTAAATGTGATGTGTGTATTTTTGATAAACATCATCTTGCTTCTCTTAATCATGTGTCTACTCCTAGTGCTTCTTCTTGTACCATGGTTCATACTGATGTTTGGGGTTCTTGCCATGTGACCTCTATTTCTGGTTTCCACTAGTTTGTTACATTTACAGATTGCTCGTTGTACGTGAGTCTACTTAATGAAAAATTAAAATAACGTGTTCCCCTTATTCCAATGTTTTCATAAAATGGTCGCTACTCAGTTTAACACAACCATTAAGTTTTGCACAGTGATAATGACCGTGAGTACGTGGACTCCTTTGAGCGTTATCTTAGTGATCATGTCATTATCTATCAGACATCTTGTGTCTTCACTCCGACTCAAAATGGGGTCGCAGAGCGCATGAATCGCCATCTCCTGGAGGTAGCTCGGTGCCTCCTCCTAAAGATGCATCTCCCTAAACATTTTTGGGGAGATGCTGTTCTTACCGCGACATGTATTATTAATCGTTTGCCAACTCGTGTTTTGGGCCACAAATCCCCTCTTGAGGCTCCTTCTGTCTCTCCTACACATCTCCTTTTTCGGATCTTTGGGTGTGTGTTTTTGTCCATGTGCCTCCCACATCCAAACTTAATTCTCGTGTCCTCAAGTGTATCTTTATCGAGTATTCCCCAGAAAGGATATAAATGCTTCCATCCCGCTTCTAGAAAGACCTTCGTAACTATGAACGACACGTTTCTGGAGATTGAGTCCTACTACGAGTCCTCACTTCATGGGGAGTCTTACCCAATGGAAGTGAGCTCTTTTTCTTCCCATACTATTCCTCCTCCCGTGACTATGCCTGCTATGACTACATCCTTGCCCACTCCTACCCCTGTGACCACACCTACTCCTACTCCTATGACTGTTCCTCCTTTACAGGTGTATACTCGGCGGAAATTGGGTCTGGTTACATCGGCGTCTCTTAGTCTACCCGCACCGACATCATATCCATCTTTGTCCCCTCAAGGTAACTTTATCTCTACCCAACATCTGATGTCCCATTTTGTGTCCTATGACTCGTTATCGCCCTCACATAACTCTTTATTGCCTCTCTCTCCTCCATTTCTATCTGCTCCACTTGGCAGGATGCTGTTGCTCGAGATGCTATGCATGAGATGTTGGCACTGGGAAAGAATTGCACATGTGACTTGGTCCCTTTGCCACTTGACAAGACCGTGGTAGGGTGCAAGTGGGTGTTCTCTGTCAAGCAAAACTCTCAAGATGTCGTTGAGCGATACAAGGCTCGATTGGTGGCTTGGGGCTATATGCAGACTATGAGGATTGATTATCAAGAAACCTTCGCTCCTGTGACCAAGATGAATTCTAAAAGAGTTTTGCTCTCATGTGTTGCCCACAAAGGGTGGTCTTTGACTCAGTTAGATGTGATGAATGCATTTCTTCATGGAGACTTGGCAGAAGAAGTCTACATGTTACCGCCTCGTCTTACCCCGACATGATTTGGGGGAAAGGTATGTAGGTTGAAGGACTTGTATGACTTAAAACAGTCTCCTCGGGCCTGATTTGGGAGATTTCATAGAGCTATGACACATTTGGATACTCGCAGAGCAATGCAGATCATACTTTATTTGTAAAGCACAAACATGGGAGACTCACAACTCTTATTGTTTATGTGGATGATGTCATTATCATGGACGATGATACTAAGGAAATCTAGATTCTGAAACAAAGATTGACAAAGGAATTTGAAGTTAAATATCCGGGAAATCTTAGATATTTCCTGGGAATTGAGGTCGATCGATCAAATCTTGGTATATTCATATCACAGAGGAAGTACATTTTTGACTTGCTTCAGTCATGTGGGATGAGTGGATGTAGACCTGCTGATACCCCAATTGAAGTAAAACACAAATTGGGTAGAGATGATGAAGAAGCGGTATCTGATATCACTGGATTCCAATGACTGACTGGTTGCCTTATCTACTTATCTCATACTCGTTTAGATATTTCGTATGTTGTTGGTGTTATCAGTCAGTTCATGCACTCATCAAAAACACGTCACTTGGAAGCTACCCACCGAATCCTTCGGTATTTCAAGTCCACTCTTGGAAAGGGTATTCTGTTCTCTCCGGGCAACGAATTGACTGTTGAAGTTTATACTGCTGTTGATTGGGTCGGTTCTATTGATGACAAGAGGTCCACCTCTGGTCATCGTTCGCCAGTTGGTGGTAATTTGGTATCATGAAGTAAAAAATAGCATCTGGTTGCTAGGACGAGTGCAGAGGCATAATTCAGAGTTATGACATGGTATTTGCGAAAGATTGTGGATCAGATCTCTTATGAAGGATCTTGGCATGAAAAACAGGGATCCCGTGAGACTTTATTGTGACAGCAAAGCTGCCATTAGCATTGTTCACAATCCTGTGCAACATGGCCGCGCAAAGCATGTGGAGGTTGAATGCCACTTCATCAAAGAAAATATAGAACGAGGAGTTGTGAGCACACCATTTGTCCCTTTAGATCAACAGTTAGCAAATGCTCTCACCAAGGGACTAAGGCAGAACATGTTTGGAAAAATCATATGCAAGTTGAGCATGCAAGATATCACACCCTCAATTTGAGGGGGAGTGTTGGAATTATGTTATTTTTATGTTTTTCCTTGTACTATATCCCTCCTATATATAGGAGGGAGCCTCCTTTCCCTTATTAATTTCAATTTTCAGTTCGTCAACACTTATATCTCTCCCCCACTCCTAACTCTTATCTCTCTCCCACTTCTCTCTTCCACCAGCTGGCCACCCCAAGGTCACACCATAGATCTCGACCCTATTGCTTTAAGTCATCGTCATTCTCAAAATTCTGACACTAGTCTTCAATCATCAAACTACTGTCACTGTCGGGGCTTCGCAATTCCAACTGCCATTGCCTCAAGGGAACCATCGTTGTTGACAAGCCAAGTCCATCGATCGCCATTAAAATTTTGAGGTTGTCAAGTACCTTGAGTGAAAAACAGGAATAATGATGTTGTCCTCTTCGAGGATCATTTAAAATTCATCCGAGAAACTTCAAGAGAAATAAAAAATTGATTTTCTTGTAATTATCAATTATAAACATAAGAATATAAGAAAAATCAAGAATCTCCCATTTAGTCACACATTGTCAGTTTTTGATGGGGAACGACGACGTGAACCAGCGGTGGAACACGAGTTTTGGGCCCGTTCGGGCCCGATTGGCCATCTGCCATATTTAGCATCTACAGATCGACGTTCTGACTCCGCAGATGCGTTCAAATTTTTGTTTACATGTTTTTTCATATATTATTTTTTGTATTTTCAGTCATTATGTAGTAAATTCGGGCACTTGACACTCTCGATCAATCACAGTCGTTGATTTCTAGATGCCCTAATGTCCTATTATTATAAATAGGAGTAAGGGGGCAGCCATTTCCTCATTGCTGATTTTGGAGAGAAATTCCGGAAATTCGGCAATCTTTCGTGGTGCGACATCGCGAAGCCCTACGGTGCGACTCCTTAGATTTGTGTTTTGTATCCCCTATCTTTCCCCCTTACAACCCTCCCACATTCTAGCTTCCACCAACAACTCCCACTGAAGTTTTCTTTTCCTCCAGGATTTCTCCCATGAAGCCCCTTTGTTGGAAAATTTTCTTGATTTGGTATATCAAGTTATTATAGATAAATTAGATCTAGTATTCATATACTTAAATACAAATTTGGTAGCTATGAGTACATGGTAGAGTGTTGAGGTTATGAAGTTGTCAAAGCATTGCTAAATAACTCAAGAACTTTAAACGTTGACAACTCTACAAATAACCTGTTAAGAGGAGATGTCAACGTACGTCGAGATATATTTAAGGAAGAAGTTGACGTACGACAAATATTATGCAGGAGACATGCCGATGTACTCTGCGTAGTCTTATTTTATGCCTTGATTATAAACTAACATTTGTAGTAATGCATCAGGGTCTGTAAAACAGTAGTCAAAGCTTTAATATATATATTGAGACATTCTCTTCTCAACTCAATCTTAATGTACGTCTACTTATGACCAAGAATCTTTGTTTATGCTCTGATTAGCAAACAACACATGAAGATTCACAGCTATACTCCTTGTCTTGAGATCGTTCTAAAGAGATATCAAAGCATAAGTATAAAGACATACAAAAATATAATTACTATATGTATATATCTCAGCTTGCGTTAACAGGATTTCAAAGTTTAAGAAGTTATGTGACGATTTTTATGCAAATAAATTTTTAATACATGTGAACGAATTAATGCAAGAACTCAAGTTCGATTATAGCCGTTGAGATCTGAATATGTAAGACCTTTTATTTCTTGGTAAAGCCGATTTTGCAAGGAGTTGTTCTATATTTTTGTTATATATACTTGTGATGCAGACGATTGGTAAGCAGGGGTTTGGAAAATATGTTCTCTCGTCTTTCTGCTCTTCCCTCTCTTTTCTTCTTCTCTACAGGATTTGATAGAAGAGTAGTAGTCATTAAGGATTATCTTCTCTCGATCCAATGTCTGGTCATCAAGAAGGAATCAAAATTTTATTTATCAAATATAATTCCTCAGTAGATTCAACCTTCGACTTATTGAATCTGATCTCTCAAGAGAAATTGACAACAAGTTCTACTCAAACAAAATAGTCAAGTCCTCAGGAACCTGTTGAAGAAGAACAACTCAGCTGATTATATCTCCTTCTGCATCCTTTTGAAAGAGTTCTTAGAATCTCTCTTATAAAAGATTTAGTGGTGGTTTGATCCTCCTTATCAAGATAATCTGATTGTGATTTTGAGTCTATGTTATAAACAAGCTCTCTTTGTGTATATATACCTTATCAAAAGGAGCATTGAGTGATTTTTAGTCGATCTTATTAAAAGGCTCTCTGATTGGTTTTAATCCTTATCAAAAGGATTCGTGTTTGGTTCAGCCACCTTATCAACAGGCTATTGGTTTGAGAGACCTTATTAAAATATCTTGTGGTTTCTTGAATCATCTTATCAAAAGATTCAGTTGTAATTCATTTTAAGAGTCTTCTTATCAAAAGACTCAACATTGTCTATAGTATCGTCTACCGAGGGGTAGAAGTGGAGACACGTATCCAAATTTGGGAAACCTCTATAAAATCTGTCATATGAAAGTTTTGTTGTTTTGTTTGTTTGTTTTGTCTACTCTACTGCATATAAATTAACAAACAAAATAATATGTGGGTATTGCTGTGAATGATTAAAATCAATTTTTTAAAATTCTCTATTTACTCCTGCTCTAGAGTAATTCTTAGTACCCTACCCCACTTTTCATCCCTCTTCTCATTTTGTCATGAAGCCCAACCAATGAATCTCCCGTTTTTTTATCTCCCGTGAGTAATCAGGAAGCCTTTTACCATGCAAAAAAAATTAGGTACACTGCCCGTACCTGAAGATGGTACATGAAAACTAATTTAGGCTAGAATTTTTATTTTTTAGCAAAATAAGTTTCGGAATATTGATCCTTGCATTTTTATGCTCATTTTAAGTACTCATATGTATATGTTTTTTTGGTGAAAATACACATGTTAAAAAGTGTTTTTTTGAACTCAAATACGACTGTAATTTTAACTGAAAATACAGTTCAATTACAATTGTAATTGCCGTTATGACTGTCATCTAAACTGAAAATACAGTCCCGCACGATCCTTGTATGCGTTGTGCGTACCTATATTTTTCTCTTTACCATGAGTAATCATGAAGCCTTTTACCATGAGTAATCATGAAGCCTTTTACCATGAGTAATCATGAAACCTTTTACCGTGAGTAATCAGGAAACCTTTTATCAAGAGTAATAAAAAAAACCTTCTGCTCTCCTTCATTTGGACTGCGGGGTGGGTTCAAATTAGCCATGTTTTGGGCTTGTTCTCTTCTCAAATTGCGTAGTGGGTGCTCGATATCGGGATTGAGAGGAACAAGATCACCGCGAACTCTCTCTAGAATTACAACTAAGAAAAAATCTAAAACAAACAACGGGTCGAAAAACTAGCAACAACCATGAGACGACGAAAATCGAGAAGCACTAAAATTGTGAACATGCAATGTACAAATGAAAAAGACCTTCATTCTTCCATTTTCCTCACTGGAAATCACACGTGTTGTGTTCCCCAACAAAGATGCCAAAAACTTGATGGGTCGATCACGACAAGTGCACCGGTTGTTCAAGTAATATAAATGAGAATTGTTAGAGAAATAGGATATATATTGTAAAGGCCCATTATTTTGGCCCATTTTCTTCTCTCTTGCTTTAGTCCCACATCTCTTGTATAGGACTCTTCTCCTCTCTCCTCTCCTATATATATGTTCTCATACTTGTTTTTAATATATGGAAAAGGGTTCATAAGGTTCAGGACCATTTCTCTACATGGTATCAGAGGACACGGTCCGTCACCTGCGGTTTCCCATTTTCTAACCGCCCAGCCCGCCCGGTTTCCCATTTCTCCTACCCGCGGCCTTGTCTCCTGCGGACTGGCAGCCTGTCCGCCCCTGGCCCTGCGGTTTGCAACTCTGCATCCGCTTCTCCTCTCCCTCTCCGTGGATCCACCCCCTTCTGGCTTCTTATAGCCACCCTCTCTCTGCTTCGTGGGGCCCACTTCTCTTCTATCCGTGGCGGCCTCTTCTTCTGACCGCCTCCTTTCTTCTGTCTGCGGCGGGCTCCTCTTCTGCCTCCCAGTCCGCTGCGGCTTCGCCTTCTGTCCGCTGCGGCTTTGCCTTCAGTCTCCCCTTTGCTTACTGTGATCTCTGTCAACCCGCTGCGGGTTCTCCCCTGCGGGCTGCTCTCTGACCGCTGCTGGCTTCACCTAGACCGGGGCGGCTCTCTTTTGTTTCTGCCCTTTGGTCGCGAACTGACTACTTGCTGGTGTCCGGCTTGACCGTGCGGCCTGCTACCTATCCGCATTCTAGTCGTGGTCCTCCTCAGTCCTTCTCGCAGCCGGTCTTGCTCTCTTCTTGTAGCGGCCTCCTGCCCTTCTCCTCTTTCTCTCTCTTGTCGGGTCCACCTTCCCTCTCTCTCGCGGCCTATTCTCTCCCGCTGCGGCTTGCTGCTCTTGCTGCCCAGCGGACTCCGGTTCGCTGCGGCCTGCCTTCCAGCTCCAGCTCGCCGCGGCTTATTCCTGCCTCTTCTGCGGGTTGATCCTGGTTGCTGCGGTCCCTTCTCTTTCCGCTTGAGTCTGTCTACTCGCGGTTTCCTTCTCCTCTGTTCACTGCTGTGATCCTCCTGACCGTGCGGATTGTTCCTCTCTCCCCGCATCTTGGTCGCGGTCTCCTCCGGCTCTTCTCTTCCCGCTGCTGCGGCCTACACCAGTTCCTTGCGGCTTGGTTCTTACTGAAGCCTCGACTTCTACCTGGTTCTTGCTGCGGCCTCTGCGGCCTGCCGGCCTTGCTGCGGCCTGCCGGCCTTGCTGCGGCCTGCCGGCCTTGCTGCGGCCTGCCGGCCTTGCTGCGGCCTCTACGGCCTGGTCTTTGGCGACCCTATCAGGATGTGTGCCTCTTCCACCCTGCTCACCCCGCCACTGTGCTCTGTGGTGTCTCTCTCTGATGTTGGCAGTTCCTGTCTTGTACACAGTTCCTCCTGGATTTTGGACTCTGGTGCGACGCACCACATTACCCCACTACAGCCTCCACACTACCTGGCCTCAGTGCATCCTAAGTTCATCATTGTTGCCAATGGGGCTACCACTCCCGTTTCTGGCTCAGCTGACATCTCTCTTACTCCCTCTATTACCCTACGCTCTGTTCTTCATGTTCCTGGCTCTTTTTTTTAATCTTCTCTCTATTAGCCGTCTTATTCACGACCTTAATTGCGACCTAATCTTCTCTTCAACCTCTTGTATTGTGCAGGATCGCAAGACGCGTAACATCCTCGGTACTGGGCGGCTGTCCAATGGGCTCTACATTTTTGATTCCTCTTCTCCCACCGCTCTCTCCACCATCTCTTCTGTTGACTGACATCGTCGTCTTGGGCATGCTCCCCTTCCAATTCTCCAGAAAGCTCTTCCTGACATTTCCCTTTCTGAGTTTCGGTGTGAGGCTTGCGTTTATGGCAAACAACATCGTGTCTCTTTTACCTCTCCTAGTACTCGTTCCGACGCCCCCTTCTCCTTAGTCCATTCTGATATTTGGGGGCCCTATAAGCTCCCGAGTGTTTTCGGCTATCGCTATTTCGTCACATTTATCGATGACTACTCACGCGTCACATGGTTATACTTACTTCGAGATCGTACTGAACTTCCCTCCACTTTCCGTGCCTTTCTGGTTGAGATCCGTACTCAGTTTTCTACCTGCATCAAACTCCTTCGTACCGATAATGCGCGCGAGTATACATGCCGCACCTTCTCTCATATCTGCACCGAGTTTGGTATTGTTCATCAGACCTCGTGTGCATATACTCCTCAACAGAACGACGTCGCCGAGCGGAAGAATCGACACCTTCTCGAGGTCGCCCGCTCTCTCATGTTTCAGATGCACGTTCCACCTCTCTATTGGAACTTCGCCGTCTCTATTGCCTGTCATCTCATCAACCGCATGCCCTCCTCTACCTTAAACTTCGTGGCTCCTGTCACTCTTCTCTTTTCTTCCAAGGTTCTGTTCTCTCACGCCCCGAGTCTTTGGATGCACTTGCTATGTTCATAACTTGGCTCCGCCCACTGACAAGTTCGCTCCTCGAGCTACCAAGGTGATGTTTGTTGGCTACTCACGCACCTAAAAAAGATATGTTTGCTATTCTCCTGCCAACGGTAAACTAATCATCTCTGCTGATGTCACCTTTTGGGAAGATCAACCCTTTCATACCCTCTCTCCAGATCCGTGTCTTCCTCCTCTCCTTCGGCCCGTCGTACCCGTTACGTCTCCTTCCCCTCCTCTACTTCCAACACCTCCACCACCGCCAATCCGTCCTACGCCTCCTATCATCCAGGTGTACTCTCGTCGCCCTCCAAGCTCGCATACCCTGCCACGGCCTCCCTCTACCGACGTGCTTTCGCGGCCTGCTGATCTAGTGCCTCCACAGCTCATCCCATGGCGAATTATGTCTCGTTACACCGCCTCTCGCCGACCCTTCACACCTTTGCTATTTCATTATCATCTATTTCTATTCCTACTTCTGTGCAGGAGGCTCTGCAACATCCAGGTTGCCGGGTTGCCATGGATGATGAAATGCGCGCCCTTTGGGTGAATCAGACATGGGATCTGGTCCCTCTACCACCTGGGCAGACTACAGTTAGCTGCAAATGAGTATTTGTCATCAAGCATGCTTTCGATGGGACGGTTGACCGTCTTAAGGCCAGACTGGTGGCTCGCGATTTTACTCAACAACACGGTCTCGACTATGAGGAGACCTTCTCTCCGGTCGCCAAGCTTAATACAGTTCGTGTCCTTCTCTCTGTCGCTGTGCATCGTCAGTGACCCTTGCACCAACTTGATATTAAGAATGCATTTCTCAATGGTGACCTCCACGAGACTGTCTATATGCAACAATCTCCTGGGTTTGAGACCACGGGGGAGTCCCGAGTTTGTCATCTTAAGAAGTCTATCTATGGTCTCAAACAATCCCCATGGGCATGGTTCGATAAGTTCAGTAAAGCTGTTCAGGCAGTTGGTTTCACTCGTAGTTCGGCAGACTTCTCTCTGTTCACTCGACATAGAACAACCGGCACGGTTCTCCTTTTGGTTTATGTTGATGACATTCTAATCACAGACGATGACTTAACCGGAATACTAGAGGTCAAACAACATCTTAGCTTTGTTTTCCAAACAAAAGATCTGGGCGACCTTCGATACTTCTTTGGCCTTGAAATCGCAAGACGTCCTGATGGACTGGTCCTATCCCAACGGAAGTACTGCCTTGACCTTCTCCGTGATGCTGGCTACTCCGGGTGTAAACCCGTGGATACACCGATGGATGCAAATCACAAACTATGTGCCCATGGGTCTGACTCTGATGATCTGCTTTCAAACCCTGAGTATTATCGACGGCTTGTAGGAAAACTGATATATCTGACAGTTACAAGACCTGACATCTCATTCGCTGTCGGCGTTGTCAGTCGGTATATGCATGCTCCTCGAGGCTCTCATTTACAAGCCGTGGAACGGATCTTCAGATACCTGAAGAATGCACCAGAACAAGGGTTGGTATATAAACCATCTCCTTCTCTATCTCTTGTCGCATATTCTGATGCGGACTATGCGGGCTCCCTAGATGATCGACGCTCTACTACGGGTTTTTGTACCTACTTTGGAGGGAATCTCATTACTTGGCGCAGCAAGAAACAATCTGTTGTTGCCCGCTCTTCTGCTGAAGCTGAGTATCGTGCAATAGCCGCCGTTGTTTCTGAACTCACCTGGCTGGAGGCTTTTCTTGGTGATCTAGGAGTCACCTTATCCTCGCCAACTGTTCTATTTTGCGATAGTCAGGCCGCAATCCATATTGTGAAGAACCCAGTTTTTCATGAAAGGACCAAACACATTGAAGTTGATTGTCACTTCATCCGTGAAAAGGTTCAGTTAAAGAAGATAGAGCTAGAGCATGTTCCCGCTTCCAAGCAAGTTGCTGACATCCTCACCAAGGCATTGCCCCGGCATTTGTACCATCAGTTCTTATCCAAGCTTGGTGCCTACGACTTGTATGCTCCAGCTTGCGGGGGAGTGTTAGAGAAATAGGATATATATTGTAAAGGCCCATTATTTTGGCCTATTTTCTTCTCTCTTGATTTAGTCCCACATCTCTTGTATAGGACTCTTCTCCTCTCTCCTCTCCTATATATATGTTCTCATACTTGTTTTTAATATATGGAAAAGGGTTCATAAGGTTTAGGATCTTTTCTCTACAAGAATGAATCCCCGAGTATCGAATCTCTCACGGAACACGGCAGAGTAGATTATTCGAAGTAAAAACTGAGGAATGAAGGTGAAATTAGAGTTTCATTAATTTTAGGTTGTGACTAAACTAATCTTGCAAGAAGGAAAACCTAATTATGAGTGCGGGTCGCCTTCACTGCTTCGCTCACTAGCACTCAAGTGAGGGTCGCAAATACCTCTTCGCTCGTATCCGATGGCTTACTCGAGGGTTGCAAACGCCTCTTCGCACATAAACGGTGGTTAAACTCGAGGATCGCAAACACTTCTTCGCAATCACAGAAGCAAGAAATCTCAACAACCACAAGAGCCTCAAAAAGGAAATCACAGATGCTATTCTCATAGGCTAGACATGCTTAAAGCAAGTTCTTACACTGAAAATATCAACCACATCATTCAAATGAGAGGAGATTTCATACCAAGAAATCTAGAGAGTAGAAAGAGGAACAAGATACAAATGTTACTTGAGACTCTTCCTCCGATCCCAACGGAGCTACTGAAGCCGGTGCTTTCTTCCGTGGCGATCTTCGGCTGCTTCTAGGAACTTGGAGAAGCTGTCACCTTTGGCCAAGGATGCTCCCGTCTTCTCGATGGTTTTGTAGCACTCACATTAAGATCTTCCTCTTCCTAGAGTGTCGATTTCCAATGCTTTTGGCAACCCAAATCCTTCCTTTTGCTCCAGAATGATGGGAGGCAGCCTCTTGCAGAAGAAACTGGGAAATTAGAGGAGGTCAAGAGCTAAACTCCATTGGATCCATAAGAAATTGCTGAAAATTGTATTTAGAGGCCGTCAACAGAATTTACTCTTGCACGATCGTGATCATGCGCACGATCGTGTGTTTGATCGTGCAAGAAGGATTGAAGAGTGGGCGGAAAAACTAGACGCCCTAGCAACCGGCAAGGAATCGTGCGCTATATAAAATGCACTATCATTTGTAAGATAGCACGATCATGCGTAAGATTGCACGATTATGGTCAGAAAAACAGGGTTCTCAGGAAGTCAGGTAAACAACGCATGACCGCAACCAACCTTGTGAGCACAAACAATTGTTCAATATTTAATTAACAATAAATGTTGAAATTGTTAAAGAAGTTCACAAACCATCATGATTGAAATTAGCATTAGATAAGCAAGCTTAAGTTGAATTAGTGCTAATAATGCGTTAATTAATGTTAAACAAATACATCCGGCCAATATAACAAATCATGAGCAAACATATACTAATTAATATCCAGAATAATACAATTGTTCACCAAATACATAACAATAAGTAATTTTGACTTCAAACAAGAACTTACATAAGCAAATTTAAAAGAAGTTCCACTAAATCGGATTTTCAGTTGGTTTCTATTTCTTCATTAAAATACAAACTTCTGAGAGCATATCAATCTTCAGCAGAAGGGAAGTATTACAAATTTATGAGACTCCCAGACATTTTTTTCTTCACTTCATTTTTTTAATTCAAAGTTTGATATCCAAACAGAGCCTTTAAATTGTAATAATTCTAATTAAGTTGTTAATTGGAGAATGGTTATCTTAAATTGCTATAGTAACCCTACTGTAGTATTTTTTCGGCGGCGTTAGACTTATATTACATTATCCATTCTGATATAGACAGTTTGTGCATGCATACAAATCATCTCTAAACTGGTTACCTCGATGGGAGCATCATGCATTAAGCTTATTCCTCATATTCTTGAAGGCTATTCTACCTTCTTTCAGGTCCAGCCTGGTTCCTTACCTCATGTATTCAGCCCTCCCAAATATCCAGAAAAGATCTTATTCTGTGGGTGGCGGCGTGACATTGATGATATGATTATGGTAATACAGTAACTCAGTGTTATAATGTAAATCTTGCTTAATGTGGTCATTTTTTGTTCTTTCAGTCAGCAAATTATCCCTTATAATATTCCATTTGATACTTAATTATGTCAAAATGTTTATCACTCATACTATTTCACTTGTCAATTCATCGACTTTAACTCCATTTGATCATAAATGCCTTTTTGTCATTCATCACGATCATAATTAGGTACTGGAGGCATTTCTACCTCCAGGCTCTGAATTATGGATGTTCAATGATGTTCCGATAATGGAAAGAAAGAGCAAGCTGACAGATGGTGGGCTTGATATTTCGGGGCTTTCAAACATTACACTGGTCCATAAAGAAGGAAATGCTGTTATCCGGCGACATCTGGAAGGCCTGCCTTTGGAGACATTTGATTCTGTAAGTATTCACCTTTTCCTAGACTAATGCCATATCCACGAAATCCAGTGCACCATTATCTATACTTTTTTTAATCTTGTTAACATTTCCTTCTGGTGGTGTTTTTCTCTGTAGCAACTATTGGTTTTACCTTTATGTAATGTCAATTGGTGATATCGGGCCTTCTGAAGTAGGATAATGTTTCTATTTTGAGGGCTGTTGCCCCTGGCTGTCACACATTTACCTGAGATTTAGCAGGAATGAGTGTACATCCTAATAACTACATGGAACCGAGTAATGCCAAGAAAAAACTGCAAGAAAGTACCAAAACACAGAAGAGTATGTCCACATGGTTCGGTGAGAAGTATCATTGTTCCCGAATAAAGAAATATTTTCTATTGGATCAAAGCCAAGTATATGATGCAACTTTGAACACCTCAAATTTTTCTTTCAATCATTAGAATTTCCCTCATATTTTCTCCCTCGGTCTTTTCTCTTGCTCAAAGCATCCAAACTCAACTTAAAGCTAACCTGGCTACATTTTCAACCTAAAATTACTCAGCTCACCACCATCACCTCTGCCCAGTCAACTTGGTCCCGATCAGTTTTGGTTCATTCTAAATTTCTAATATCAACACTTATTCTTGCATGGTGTTCTGATTATTGCTAAACAATTGCTAAGGATCTCAATTAAGTAGAATAAAGAGAAAAATATATTCTGTTGCCCTAAATCGGGCCATACATACATATATAGGACATAAAGCATGTCACATATCACGTGAAATAAGTAGTGGGAAAAAATAAAATTTAAACTAAAATACGTATAACATGTATATTCAACTCTCCCCCTCAAGTTGAGAATGTATATCGATCATCCCCAACTTGACTGTATTGTTCATGAAGTTTTGATAGCTTAACCCCTTGGTGAAGACATCAGTTAGTTGATCATACGAATTCACGAACGGAGTACAGATATTTCCCCTATCTAGATGATCTTTGATGAAATATTTGTCAACTTCAACATGCTTCGTCCTATCATGTTGAACCGGATTGTGAGCAATACTGATGACAACTTTGTTGTCGCAATAGATAGTAAGCGGTTTGTTCCTCTGGAGACCCATATCTTGGAGAATTGTCTACAACCACAACCCCTCACATACTCCTTGCGCTATAGCTCTATATTCCGCCTCGGCACTTGAGCGAGCAACAATATTTTGTTTCTTGCTCTTCCACGATACAATATTTCCACCCACAAACGAGCAATACCCGGTAGTAGGCTTTCTATCGTCGTGACTATCAGTCTAATCAGCATCTGTAAACACTTCAATTTCCAAAGGTTGGTTTGCAAAGAACAGAATCTCACGTCCTGCAGACTTCTTGAGGTACCTCTGATGCAGGACGACATGTAGGATTTGCGCGCCTGCCCGTGTGGTCGAGCGAAAAAATCGTCAACTCCTCGATGTTGCCCGGTCACTAATGTTTCAAATGCAGGTGCCCACGGAATACTGGAAATTTGCGGTTTCTACTGTCTGTCATCTCATCAACCGTATACCTTATTCCGTACGCGACTTCGCCTCTCCATTTAGTCTCATCTTTCCTTCCAAGTCTTCTTTCCCCCTCACACCTCGTCTCTTTGGCTGTGTATGTTATGTTCACCTTTTTGGTCCGCCTACTGACAAGCTCGCTGTTCACGCCACCAAATATATGTTCGTTGGCTACTCCCGCACTCAGAAAGGTTATGTCTGTTACCCCCCTACCGACGACAAACTGATTGTTTCGTCTGATATAACCTTTCTTGAGGATCAACCACCATTCCACTCCTCTCCTTCCACCCCATCTCCACCTTTCACTGCCGCTCGTCCTGCCATCCCGGTCACGACTCCATCTCTCCCACCTCTACCCTCACCACTCCCAGTACCTTCTCTACCTCCTCTACCTCCTCTACCTCCACCACCTCTCCGTGTTTATACTCGTCGTAAGTCCAAGAATGCTTCCCTACAATAGCTCCCTTCTACCGATGACATCCCGCGGCGCGTTGATCCAGCATCAACCTCTACGTCTCATCCCTTGGCGAATTATATATCTCTATATCGCCTCTCTCCGCCACTTTACAAATTTGTTGTTTCTATTTACTCCATTTTTATTTCTAACTCTGTGCAGGAAGCGCTTCAGCACCCAGGATGGTGGACGACCATGAATGATGAAATGACTGCCCTCTGGTCTAACCAGACCTGAGATCTGGTTCCTCTTCCTTCCGACCAGTCCTGTTTCAGTTGCAAGCGAGTATTTGTTATCAAACATGCTGCAGATGGGACTGTTGACCGCTTAAAACCTCGCCTCGTGGCCCGGGGTTTCACTTAGCAGCAAGGCTTTGATTATGATGAAACTTTCTCCCCGGTTGCCAAGTTGAATACTGTTCGGGTCCTGATCTCCTTGGCTGTTCATTGTCAGTGGCCCCTCCATCAGTTGGATATTAAAAACGTCTTTCTCAATGACGATCTTCAAGAAACTGTTTATATGCACCAACCTCCAGGGTTTGATACCACGAGAGAGTCTCATGTATGTCATCTCCGGAAGTCTATATATGGCCTCAAATAGTCCTTGCGTGCTTGGTTTGAAAAATTCAGTAAGTTGGTTCGCGACATTGGTTTTACACGGAGCTCGGCTGACTTCTTCCTCTTCACCCGTCATCAACCAACAAACACTGTGATTCTTCTTGTGTATGTTGATGATATCCTAATTACTGGCGACGACTCTGCAAGTATAGAACAAATCAATCAACATTTCAGATGAATGACCTGGGAAATCTTCAATACTTCCTTGGGCTTGAGCATTCTTGTCATGGCGTCGCCTAAGCGTCACGGCGCCCAATTGTAAACAAGCCGTTCAGCGCCTTTTTTTTTATAAAAATATGGGAATAGACTGCGGTTTATATATAAACCGCAGTCTATTCCATGAACCCGTGGATATACTGCGGTTATATAAATCGCAGTCTATTCCATGAACCCGAGCATATACTGCGGTTATTTTAAAACCACAGTTTATTCCTTGAACCAGAGAATAGACTGCGGTTTGTACGAGAACCGCAGTCTATTCTAGGGTTTATTGTAGAATAGACCGCGGTTCATAAAACAACCGCAGTCTATGCTTAGCGTTCATTGCAGTCGAAACGCAAATTAGTTTTACCCCGAGTTTTGGTTTTTCTTTTTACGGTCGTTGCGCTTTGCGAGAAACCCTAAAGACGATTTTGTTCAAGTTTCTGCTCTCCTTTGTTTCGATGTGACAATTCTTTTTCGACAAATCTAATATTCTCACTTAGGTATACTATTTCTTAATATCTTTCCTCTGTTTTGAACTTTTGATCTTTGTGGTCTGTGCTAAACTGCTAATGTTTTTATTATTATTAGTTTATTATTTTATTAGTAGATTAGTAGTAGTAGAAAATTAGTAATATAGTATAAACATTGTGTTCAAGTTTTTGCTCTCCTTGCTATTCTAAATGTATATGAAGTTATAAACAACACAATGTGCCGAAATATTGCAGTTTAACCACTATTATACATGTCTAAACCTCCTGAGTAACATACTAACTAGTAATTAGTAACATATATATTTATATGTGTGAATTGTGATTGTGTGGTAGTAACTAGTAGCTCAATATCATTGCAGTTTTGTATGAATTTTGTTTAGTTTTTTTGTATGGTTTAGGTTTTTTTTAGGGTTTTACAGGAAAATGTCGGATAAGGGATCTTCATTGAGGTCAACTTTATGAAAATGAATGAATTGAATAAGCTTAGGCTAGAGGAGAAGAAGCTTATTATTTCTTTTTGTGATGATGACCGCATTGTTCCCGGGCCTGAAATAAATAAATTGATGAGTTATATGAGATCTCTTGTGAAGTGTTATGTGTCAATTACATATGTTGCATGGAAGGATGTTGATAAACAAATTAAAGATCAAATATGGGCAGAATTAAATGTACGTAACCTTGTTATCAGTGATTACATATCTTTGGTGTTTTAGTTAATTTTTAATTGATATTGTCTATTATTTTCAGATTTATTTTGATAATATTGATGGTCATTACAAGACATTAATGAAAAGCATGAGTGAAAGTTGGAGGACTTGAAAATCCAAACTTTTTATCAATTATGTAAAAAATGTTGATTTGGAGCATCGATACAATGTTCCTGTCAAGTATAGTTTTATTACTGCCGAAGTCTGAAGAGTTTTTGTCGACCATCGAACTACTACAGAATATATGATTATGTGTTCTTTACTTCTTATTAAATTTAATGTTTTATATCATTTTTTAACTTTATAATTTATAAGCAAATTAAGTATTAACACATATTTATTTGTGTAGAAGAAAAGTAAGGTTAATACTGAGAGAGCAAAAGCACGAAAGACCTTTCATACTACTTCCAGAATGAGTTATTCTGGATTAGAAAAAAGAATGGTATTAGCTCTCTACTTCACTCTCATTTTTTGTATTTTTAAATTTGGTTTTCTCAATTATTTGTATGATAATTTGTTTTTATTTTATTGTCAAGGTTGAACAAGGTGAAGCTGCACCAATTTCACGTGCGGAGTTATGGAAAGCCGGTCATAAAAGAAATACCGGTGAATACATAAGTAAAGATGCAGCTGAGTTGACATCTAAAATGGTAAGTGTAAATGTATCATTTCATCATTTGTAAATTATCGATAGTAATATTTCTTGAGAAGTATATTTTATTATCTGCAATTCTGTTTCAATATTTATTACTTTTTTTAAGGACGAATTGTCGAGCAAAGAGTATCAGAGTGCTGAAACAGTGTCACAGGGAAGAAATGACATCCTTGCATCTGTTTTAGGCCAAGAACATCCGGGCAGAGTTAGAGCTGGTGATAAGTTTTCCACCATTACAAGTTTTTTCAAGAATGATAGACGGAGTGAGAGGACACCTATAGCTCGTATTGAAGATGTTGAAGCTATAGTACAAGAAAGATTGAGCCAGCAACAAGAATTATGGATCCAAAAAGAACAAACGCAACGAGAATTATGGATCCAAAAAGAACAAGCGCAACAAGAATTATGGAGATAAAAAGAACAACCGCAACAAACCGAGATTAGTAGTATGAAGAATCAAATTGAAGAACTTATGCGCATGTTTAGTGCTGGAACTGAAACAAGTATTGCAGTTGCAGTTGTACAGGTATTATTATGTTTAAATATTTATACTTTTATGAAATGTTATGTTCTCTTTTTATTGAGCAGGTAATTAACTATTTTTTTTTTGTTATTTTTGGTTTCTCTGCCGGAGCATGAATCCAGGTCACATGAACCTGAGACTGAGAGTAGTCAGAGTAGACATGAGCTAATAACTTGTACGGTATTATAATTTATAATATTATTTTTGACTTTTATATAATCAATGAATTCAATATTGATGTCCACATTCCACAATATTAATTCTTTTATTTCCACAAGCTAGTGAGACTACAAATGAATTCATTGATATCTTGCCCAGTTTCATAAATAAGATGAAGAATGAAGATAAAATAATATCTCTAGTATTAGATTCAACAGTATCTGAGAGTATTGAATCAACATGTACATACTTTAAAAATTCAGAGTTGTATGATTTTCTAAATATGAAAATGATTGGAGCTAACATCATATTAGCATGCATTGAGTGAGTATTGTGCATCTGACTACTGAGTATCAAATATTACAAAATTAAGAATTTTTATTAATATATAAATTGATTTTGAATTTACATGTTTTTGCAGGTACGTAGACTCACAATTAAAGAAATTTACATACAATATCGGTGTATATTTTCATAATCCACATGCCATTTTTGCTATTGATGATGACTATGCCAAAGAACATTCGAAAACACGAGTTGAAGATCTAAAAATCAGGCTTAAGACGCTTAGTCAACTTCAATCAGGTTCTTTATTATTTGTGCCCTATAAAAGATTGTAAGTATGAAAAATATTTGTATCAAATATCAATGATTATTACTATTTTTTATTCTAATTAAGTTATTAATTTTTTCATTTGTTTCACAGAGAACATTGGATGTTGGCTATTATTGATTATAATAATTATACAGTTTATTGGCTTGATCCCATAAATAATGACATTCGTGATGATATTAAAAATGTCATTACAAAGTAAGTTTATTAATGAGTTATTTACTTACTTTCCTATTTGGAATTCAGATTTTGCTATAAACTAATTTTTTTGATATTTTATGAAGAGTATTTAAAGATTTAGCAAAAAAGCGGCGTACCAGTTTTAAAAAACTAAATGTTACAAAGTTGATTCCGATAAGTTTTAGAATTATAGCATATATGACTATATGTATTGTAATTTAAAAATTTGTAATTAAAATACTTACTAATTATTTATTTGTGTAGTGCCCAAAACAATCAGATAGTATTCAATGTGAGTATTATATCATGTGCTACATGATTGATATAGTTGATGCTCTTAAAATTGGGGCAATGCCATCATTGGTAAAGGTATGTGACTTATGTATACTGTCTAGTGCATGTTGATTGGTAATAATTATGTTGAATTGATTTTAATAATTTTTGTTTTATTGCAGATCTATCATGCAGTGACACAATTTTCGCCGGAGAAAATCGATAATATTAGAAATAAAATCTGTCATTATATAATCACTAATTGTGTTTTATGAATCATGATTTGATTGACAAATGACAAATGCATTTTTTTATTTCTAGATTTATCATGTAGTGTCTTGTCTATACTATAGAAGTAGAACAAATGAAAATGATATAATGGTCTTGTAATCTTGTTGACTCTTCTAAATGAGCATGTCTTTGAGAGTTCTTTAAATTGTTCATTGTGATAATTTCTTTAGTCGTTATTTATTTCATTGTCCTGACCTAACTCTGCAATCTATAGGTCCTGTTTGTGAAAGATGGAAGACCAAAATAACAACACTCTTGCTCCATCCATTGGTAGCAATGACCTTGATCCAAAAACGGATCCTAAACGAAAAGCAAAGTCAAATGATCCTGGTTGGAAGTATGATCATTGACCCAACCTAGAAGATAAAAATACAATTAAATGTAATTTGTGTGGTAGATTGATAAATGGTGATATCAAAAGGTTGAAGCAACACTTATGTGACGGATATGAAGATGTATTCAAGTGTTTTAAGACTACTTCTGAAATAGCAACTGAGATATATTCAGCTTTAAATGCTAAAAAAAGGACAATGTGCATCTGACTGTTGATGATAACAATGAGAGTGACCAAAAAGAGAGCCAACATGGTCACAACATGTATCACCGACATTATCTACAACTAAAACGTCATTTGTCCCAAGTTCTGGGACAAGTGCCAAAAAAGGGAAGTAATCCACTTGCCACAAAAAAGGGGGCCTATGAATGCTCATGTGAGGCGTGCTCCTGAAGATGTACTAGATGATAGACGTGCAAAGGTCCTGCACAAACTACTATCGAGAGATGTTTTAGAACACCTGAAGAGAAAAATAGAGTTGATAGTTATGTTGCTGATTGGTTATATGTGTTAGAATAACTCATGTATTGGGCCCATGTTTTGGCCCATTTATGCTTCTTCTCCTTTAGTCCCACATCTTGTATAGGATTTGTTTTTTTTTTCTCTCTCTCCTATATATTTGTATTCTCTCATTGTATTTACATACTCAATCAATATACATAAGTTTTGGGCTCTTTCTACATGGTATCAGAGAGAGGTTTCGATTCTCGTGGTCTGCCGACGTCTGACCGCGCTCTGTAATTTCTCTCGCGGTCTACCTCCCGCGACTTGTTCTTCGCGGACTGTTCCTTCCTATCCGCCTTCCCCTGCGGCCTGCCCTCTCAGTCCACTTCTTTCTGCTACATCCTTTTTCTCCTCTCTGTGGATCCACCTTCCAACCCTTCCCCCCTTTGCTTTTATAGCCTTTTTTCCCTTCCTAATTCGTGGGACTACCCTCTTATCTGTCCGCTGCGGCCTCTCTACTCGTCGCAGCCTCTCGTCAGTCCGCCACTTTGCTCTTTGCTTGTTCGCGGCCTGCCTTGCCTGCGGCCTCTTCCTGCCTGCCACCCTCTGTTTTCTCTATCCGCCTGTCTTTCCTTGCGGTTTCTCTGTTCGCTGCTAAGATCTGCCTGACCGTGCGAGCTGTCTCCTTCTCGCCTGCATCTTGGTCGCGGTCTCCTGCGCTTCTCCTGGTCGCCCGCCTTTGTCTCTGCCCGCTACGACTTGTCTCTGCCCGCTGCTACCTTGTTCCCTGGTCGCTCTGCCTTTTGGTCGCGGCCTCATCCAGCCGCTTGTGTTTTTCACATCTTGACCGGGCGGTCTCTTATCCGTTGCGACCGCTTCTCTCTCTCTGTCGCTACTGTGTTCACCTAGACCGTGCAGACTCTCCTCTCCGCATATCGGTCGCGCTCTGACTGATCGCTGGTGCCACTGCGATTGTGCGGCCTTGTTCTTTTCCCTTCCCGCTCTCTTGGTCGCGGTCTCCTGTCCTCGACGCGGCCTTGTCGAGCGGCCTCTTGCTCCATCCGCGGCGATCTTCCCTGGTCGTCTAAGGGCTGCAGCCTGTCTCTATGACTTCCTCTAGCAATTATCCCAGCTCGGCGGCCAGCCCGCCCCCTGTCCATCCGGCCTGTCCACAAGACCGCCCGGCCTGTTCTGTCGAACTCCGTGACGAGCTCCGGATAACTACCATCTCTCTTTCTGGCAAGAAGAACTTTATTCCATGGGTGCATTCTGTTCGGCGGGTTCTCCAGGCTAAGGGTCTTCTGCCGCACCTTACTCAGGCACCTCCTTCTCCCCTTACGGATGACTGGCTCCGTAATGACGACCGTGTTCAGACTTGGATTCTGAACTCCTTGGATGGTGAGCCTTATCAAATGGCTATGTACCACGACACCGCCAAGGCTATGTGGGATGAGCTACATTCCTTGTATTCTGGCCGCGACAGCCTCCAACATCTTTATGACATCCTCACTGATCTCTTCACTCTCGACACTGGCGGCGCCTCAGATATGACCTCGTTTGTCGCTCGGGCTAAAATTCTTGCTGAAGCCTGGATACAGCACCAGCCGCCCACCAATGATCATGCTGCTCAGCGGGCTCAGAAGGAAGCTGCTTGCATTGCCATCCTTATGGCCCGCCTTCCCTCTCATCTTCAGTCTTCGTGCTCAGGTCCTGGCTGCTCCCACTACACCATCTTTCTCGGATGTCTGCTCCATGATTCTCGGGGTCTCCCCTCCTCCAGATCCTCCTGTTCCTTCTCCACCGGCTCTTCTTCAGCATGCCCCTCCGCTCTTACCATCTCCTCCCACTTCTGCTCGGGGGGGGGGGGGGGGGGACGGTCGGGCTCGCGGGGCCGTGGCCGTGGAGGCCGTGACCGGCCAAAGTGCTCCTTCTGCGGGAAAGATAGCCATCTTGAGGTGACTTGTTACAAGAAAATCGGCTACCCCCCTCGCCCGACGGCTTCTGTTGTTACTGAAGCTACTCCTCCGGATCTAGAGACCGTCCGTCTTCAGCTCCAGCATCTCCAGGGTCTGCTCAACCCCCCCTCGGCCTCCGTCGCCTCCGTCTCCCACACAGGTACTGCTTGTCTCTCCAACAGCCCGGGTTGGATTGTGGACTCTGGCGCCACTCATCACATCACTTCGCAACGGCCTGCCCAGTACTCGGATTCTCCTTATCCGAAGTCTATCACCGTGGCCAATGGGGCGCTGGTTCCTGTCTCCGGCTCGGCCGATCTTTCTATCCACCCATCCATCCCTCTTCGCTCGGCTCTTCATGTTCCGAGTTCACCTTTTAACTTACTCTCTGTTGGGCATCTTACAAGTGACTTGGATTGTTCTGTTATATTCACTTCCTCTTCATTTATTATACAGGATCGGCGGACGCGGACTACCATTGGTAAAGGCCGGCTGCGGAATGGGCTCTACCTTCTCGATGACTCTCCCGTCGCTCTGTCTTCCGTCTCCTCCACTGTCTGGCATCGCCGACTTGGTCATGCCCCTCTGCCAGTTCTCCAGCGGGCTCTTCCAGACCTTCCTTTTACTTCTTTTCAGTGTGATTCATGTATTCTCGGCAAACAGCCACGTTCTTCGTTTCCTTCGCATTGTACTCGGAGTGCGGCTCCTTTTGATCTAGTTCATTCGGATATTTGGGGACCATTTCGGATTCCTAGTATATGTGGTTTTCGTTATTTTCTCACCTTTATTGATGATCATTCTCGCACCACGTGGCTCTACTTACTCCGAGAACGCTCCGAGCTACCCCGGGTGTTTCGTGCATTTGTCCTCGAGACCCGGACGCAATTCCACACCACACTCAAAACTCTCCGTACTAATAATGCTCGTGAATACACCAGCCACGACTTTACCACTTTATATTCGGAATACAGAATTCTACATCAAAACTCTTGCGCTTATACCCCGCAACAAAATGGGGTTGCCGAACGCAAGAACCGCCATTTACTGGATGTTGCCCGCTCCCTCATGGTCCAAATGCATGTTCCCAAGGCATACTCGAACTTTGCGGTCTCCACTGCCTGCTTTCTCATCAATCGCCTCCCTTCCTCTTTCCTCAATTATGCTACTCCTTTCAGCATATTGTTTCCCTCCACTCCGGCTTTCCCTCTCTCGCCCCGTATCTTCGGAAGCACCTGCTATGTCCACTGCCTCGGGCCCTCGGATAAATTGGATCCCAGGGCGGTGAAACACATATTTGTCGGCTACTCCCGCACCCAGAAGGGCTATGTTTGTTACTCACCCGCTACCCGCAAGGTCACCGTTTCTGCTGACGTTACATTCAGGGAAGACGAACCGTTCTTTCCTGCTCCGTCACCAACATCGCTACCACTGACTCCTCCGCTGTCCTTACCCCGTCCCATTATTCTTGCTACTACACCACAACCACCACTCTCCCCTCCCCCCGCTACTTCTACCACCAAACCACCCGTTATCTGTGTCTTCACTCGTCGCCCTCCCAGCTCCGTTGCCCCTCTACCGCCGACCTCCGCCATGGACACTTCGCGTCCCTCTAATCAGGTAACGCCTTCCACTGCCCATCCTCTGGATGCCTACGTCTCTCTTCATCGCCTCTCTCCACCTCTGCACACCTTTGCTACTTCTCTCTCTTCGATTTCTGTTCCTAACTCTGTGCAGGAGGCGCTTCAACATCCTGGCTGGCGGGCAGCCATGGAAGAGGAGATGTCTGCTCTCTGGGTTAACCAGACATGGACCGTTGTCCCCCTCCCTCCGGGTCAGAAACCGGTGGGATACAAGTGGGTTTTTGTCATCAAACATGCTGCTGATGGGACGGTTGACCGTCTGAAGGCTCGCCTTGTCGCTCGCGGCTTCACCCAGCAACAGGGGCTCGACTATGAGGAAACCTTCTCTCCGGTCGCCAAGCTCAATACCGTTCGGGTCCTCATCTCTGTCGCTGTTCATCGCCAGTGGCCTCTCTTTCAGCTCGATATCAAGAATGCCTTCTTAAATGAGGATCTCCAGGAGACGGTCTACATGCAACAACCGCCCGGGTTTGAGACCACGGGGGAGTCTCAGGTTTGTCGTCTTCTTAAGGCTCTGTATGGTCTCAAACAATCTCCACGGGCCTGGTTTGAGAAATTCAGTAAGGTCCTTCGAGTTGTCGGCTTTACTCGAAGCTCGGCTGACTTCTCGCTGTTCACTCGTCACCGACCATCAGGGACGGTCCTTCTGTTAGTATATGTTGACGACATCATCATCACAGGAGATGACTTACAAGGGATACATGCCGTCAAAGTTCATCTAAACTCGGTCTTCCAGACAAAGGACCTGAGAACTCTGCGATACTTTCTGGGTCTTGAGGTTGTCAGGCGACCGGACGACCTTATTCTATCTCAACGAAAGTACTGTATTGATCTTCTTCATGATGCTGGTCTCTTAGGGTGTAAGCCAAGTGATACCCCCATGGATGTAAACCACAAGCTCTGTGCTCAGGCATCTGACTCGGATCTTCTTCTCCAGAACCCTGAATATTATCGACGACTTGTTGGAAAGTTGATCTATCTTACTGTTACCAGACCGGATATTTCCTTTGCTGTTGGTCTTGTCAGTCGCTACATGCACTCTCCTCGTAAGTCTCATCTTCTGGCGGTTGAACGCATTCAGAGGTACTTAAAAACAGCCCCGGGTCAAGGACTCGTGTACCGGACTTCCTCGTCTGCTCCAACTTTAGTGGCATACTCTGATGAGGACTATGCGGGCTCTCTTGATGACCGACGGTCTACTAGTGGTTTCTGCACATACTTTGGAGGACATTTGGTTACATGGAGAAGCAAGAAACAAGCAGTCGTTACTCGCTCATCGGCTGAGGCAGAATACCGAGCAATGACATCTGTTGTATCAGAACTAACATGGCTTGAAAGTCTTCTCACTGATCTGGGTGTAAAATTACCTTCTTCTGCTCTCCTTCTTTGTGATAGCCAAGCGGCTATACATATCGCCAAGAACCCAGTCTTCCACGAAAGAACGAAGCACATTGAAGTCGATTGTCACTTCGTTCGAGAGAAAGTTCAAATGAAGAAGCTCGATCTAAAGCATGTTCCAGGGACGGAACAAGTTGCGGATGTCCTCACAAAGGCTCTTCCCAAAGCATCCTTCTATCAATGCTTGTCCAAGCTTGGTGCATACGATTTGTACGCTCCAGCTTGCGGGGGAGTGTTAGAATAACCTATGTATTGGGCCCATGTTTTGGCCCATTTATGCTTCTTCTCCTTTAGTCCCACATATTGTATAGGATTTATTTTTTTTCTCTCTCTCCTATATATTTGTATTCTCTCATTGTATTTACATACTCAATCAATATACATAAGTTTTGGGCTCTTTCTACAATATGAATGTGGAATTCCATTCAATGCTGCAAAGACACGAAGTTTTGAAGTCATGATTGAAGTAGTTGGACGCTATGAGACTGGTTATAAAGACCCTAGTTATCATGATTTGAGAGTCTCATTGCTAAAAAATACAAAAGATAAAGTTATGGAGATGAAGATAAACTATCAAGCGTACTGGAGGAGATATGGTTGCACACTTATGTCAGATGGTTGGACAGACAGGAGAGAGAGACATTTGATCAATTTCCTAGTCAACTGTCCAGAAGGATCCTATTTTATGGGTTCCGTAGATACATCCTGTTATATTCAAGATGTTACAATGTTATCAGAGTTGCTTGATAGTAAGATTAGAGAGATAGGAGCAGAGTGTGTTGTTCAGGTAATTTTTTTTGTTTCATTAATTTTGTAATTTTCATATTTCAAGTTTAATAGTCTACAACTTTCAATAATTACAAAGTTATGTTGTCTGCACTCTGCAGGTGGTGACTGACAATGCTTCCGATTACAAGACAGCTGGTAAAATTTTAATGGAAAAAAGACCTACATTATTCTGGACTTCTTGTGCAACTCATTGCATTGATCTCATGCTAGAAGATATAAACAAGCTACAACAGAACAAAACTGTGATAATAAAGTCAAGAATGATTACAAATTTCATCTACAGATACACTCGTTTACTTGATGCAATAAGTACTACTATAGACGGTGATCTAGTGATGCATTCGGTAACTAGATTTGCAACATCATTCCTTACTCTACAAAGTGTGCTTAAGCACGAGGAGACGCTGAAATTATTTTTTGTGTCACCCTCGTGGAATGCCGCTAATTTGGCAAAAACTGAAGCCAGAAAACAGATTGTTGAAATAATACTTTCAACCAATTTTTGAAATGGAGTAAGAGATTGCCTAAAAGGAGGAAAATCACTGATTGCCGTTTTGCGATTAGTAGATGGAGATGAAAGGCCGGCTATGCCTGAAGTATATGTTGTAATAGAAGAAGCCAAACAAAAGATCAAACAACATTTTGATAATAAAGAAAGATTATTTAAAAAGATTATTGAGATTGTTGAAAAAAGATGGACAAATCAAATGAAGCAAAAATTGTATATGACGGCTTTGTTTCTAAATCCAATCAAATATTTTGAATACGATGAACAAAATAGTGATGATGCCTGGAAATTTCAAGATGCTTTCAATAATGTTAATGCAAGACTAGTGCCCGATCAAGAATTGCAAGACAAGATTGCCGAGCAAGTTACTAACTACAAAACATCTCGAAATAGTTTTGAAAGCCTATGACTATTAGGCAACGAACAATCTTAAATTCAAGTAAGTATTGTTTACGTTTTTATTTTTTCTTAAATTATTTATATGTCAAATAATTTATATTTGTCTTAAATGAATAGTGGACTGGTGGGGTGCACATGAAGGACCAAATGTTGACCTTACAAAGGTAGCATTGCGCATAATTGGCTTATGTTGTTCTTCTTCTAATTGTGAGCGCAATTGGAGTACTTTTGAGTTTGTAAGTATACAAATATTCAATATAAAATTTAATATTTTATATTTATTAATTTACCATTAAGTTTGAAATTATCTTGATTCAGATTCACACAAAGAAAAGAAATAGATTGAAACATCAAATGCTTAGTGATCTTGTATACATCCAATATAATCGTCGTCTACAAGCACGATTCCAAGAAAGACGTGAAAAGAGAAGAAATTACAACCCTTTGGTGCTTGATGAGCTCGACTGGAGTAGTGAGTGGATGGTGAACAAACCAGAGGAAGCTCTAGTTTTTGATGATAATAATCTCACATGGGATGTTGTAGAGAGAGCTCTTGGAACTGGGGCTCGAAATTTACGAAGTGGAGTTGGAACTAATCTTCAACTAAATGAACTAATAGCTCAAGGGGATGAAGATTTATATCATTTTGGATTACCAAGCACATGCAATGTCAATGACGACTTACTAGATGATGATTCTAGTTGATCTTTTATGATTATTTAAAGTTTATGTTAAAAATATTATTCATGCTAATATGCTATTATGCAATGGATGAAAACATTTTAGATTTGACCACAATACTAGACTATGATATTTTTGTGTTCCCTTTTTTGTTCTGCTAATATGCTTTCTCTGAATACTGTATTGACCATTGATTGCCATTATTTTTTCTTACTGTTACATGCTTACTGCTTCATGGTATTTGAGATAGGCATGAATGTATTGAGGTTTGAGAATTGAGGATTTGAGATATCATGATTCATGAATACATGATATTGGAAGTTGGAACATTTGTGCTTGCTACTTGCCTATTTCTTGTCATACCATGTGTTGAGTATTGAGATATGAAGATATCATGAATTCATGATATCAGAAGATTCAGAAGCTATGCTTAGTTGCTAACTGCTATGTTTAGTTAGTTGCTAACTGCTACCTGTCTATATATGATATATCAGAAGCTATTCTTAGTTGATTACTGCTAACTGTCCATATATCAGAAGCTATTCGTAGTTGCTTATTGCTAACTGTCCATATATCAGAAGCTATTCTTAGTTGCTTACTACTAACTGTCCATATATCAGAAGCTATTCTTAGTTGCTTACTGCTAACTGCTAGTCTGCTATGAAGAAAAAAAATCTCTGGCTGTGTTGGTACTTGGTAAACCTTATATCAAAAAAAAATGGAGCTTTAGACTGTGGTTATTATAATAACCGCAATCTAAAGTATGACAGACATGCTATAAACTGCGGTTATTATAGTAACCGCGGTCTATAGACGAATATAGACTGCGGTTATTCTAATAACCGCAGTCTATAGTCTTAAGGATATAAGCTGCGGTTATTATATTAACCGCAGTATATAGCCTGCAGAGCATATACCGCGGTTATTATAAAACCGCAGTTTATATCATGTATACTATAAACTGCGGTTATTATAAAACTGCAGTCTATATCATGTGTACTATAAACTGCGGCCGCAGTCTATATCCTTCAGACTATAGACTGCAGTTATTATAATAACCGCAGTCTATATACTGTCTTTTTTTTAAAAAAAATTGGCGTCTTGCGACTTGCTCGCCTTAGTGTCGCCTAGGCGTCCGCCTTATCGCCTAAGCGTCAAGGCGCCCAACGCTCTCCTTGGTTCGCCTTGACGCCGAGACAAGAATGAGCTTGAGGTCGCAAGACGACCCGATGGTCTCGTCTTATCCCAATGGAAGTATTGTATTGACCTTATTCAAGATGCTGTCTATTCAGGGTGCAAACCTGCGGACACCCCTATGGATGTAAATCACAAGCTTTCTGCACATGGTTCTGATTCCGACCCACTGCTTACAAATCCAGAATACTATCAATGCTTGGTGGGGAAGTTGATTTATCTTACGGTTACTCGACTTGATTTCTCATTTGTTGTGGGGGTTGTGAGTCGTTTTATGCATGTTCCTCGGACATCTCATCTCCAAGCTGTTGAGCACATTCTCAGATATTTAAAGACTGCTCCGGGACAAGGACTCGTTTACAAACCATCTACCTCTCTATCTCTTGTTGCGTATTCTGACACTGACTACGCAGGGTCTCTTGATGATAAGCGTTCTACAATTGGTTTTTGTATATACTTCGGTGGACACCTTATTACCTGACATAGCAAGAAGCAGTCCATTGTTGCTCGCTCGTCTGCTGAGGACAAGTATCGGGCTATGACTGCTGTTGTATCTGAGTTAACCTGGCTTGAAAGTCTTAATGATTTTTGGACTCAAACTCTCATCTTCAACGACTTTATTTTGTGACAGTCAAGCAGCGATACATATTGCCAAAAATCCCGTTTTTCATGAACGAACAAAGCATATTGAAGTTGACTCTCACTTCATCCAAGAAAAATTTCAATCAAAGAAGATAGAATTGGTGCATGTTCCCGCTACAGGACAAGTTGCTGACATTTCGACTAAAGCTCTCTCTCGGCCATTATACTATCAGTTCTTATCCAAGCTTGGTGCCTACGACTTGTACGCTCCAGCTTGCGGGGAAGTGTTAGAAAATGATCTTGTAAAGGCCCATTTAGTGACCCATTATAGGCCTTCTTCTTCATGTAATAGTCCCACATCTTGAAATAGGGATTCCTCTTTCTCCCCTCCTTCTATATATTTGTACCCATACGTATAATTTTGAATTCAAGAAGTATATACAAGGTTTACACCATTGTCCAACATAACTCATTTTCTCTGATTTTGTATTGTTTCTTCATTGTCCTTCCGAAAATTGATCTTCTTCAATGTCTTTGAAACTTTTTCATTTTTAGTACTTCCTTAGCACTGACTGTTTTTGGAGAAGATGCACACATTGATTTGGCTAGTCACTTGAATGTTCTGATTGCGTTTAACAATGTTGTAAGATTTTGTACAAAACACCTTATTTCTAGTTTCCCATTCAAGAAAGTTTTGTGCTTTCAACACATTTGATGGAGAATATTGGAAAATTAAAAAAAAACCCAATAAGTTTCATGAAGGTTTAACAAACCACCACACAGGAGTACAATTGATGTGGAATTGACTGCCTTGATGAAGAATAATACTTCATGAGAAGAGTTTTAATGGATGCAAATGAATTTTTTCAAATAAAATCTGATGACACTATAGAAAGATATTAAACTTGTTTTATGGTTATTAGACATATGAAATTGATTATACAATGATTTCAGTCTTGTTGTAAAGCTTCATTTTTGACTCAGGGTAGTTGTGAGAAGTGGACTCTTAATAAATGAACCGTAGGTGTGGTGTTATAGAAATAATTCTACCTAACCCTACAATGATGTGATGATACAAGAACGATCCGACAAGATTGCTTATAGTAATTTATACATAAAACACTAACAATTAACATGCAAATAATTGATCATGCGAGCAAGTTAGGCTTTCCTTCATTTGGAGGGACAAAAGCTAAAACACAGGCTATAAAGGTCCTGCAAGCCAAGATCAATTAATATATGAGATCAAAACATCAACAATTATATAAACATTCAATCCGTACAACAACAAAAATGAACACTGAAACCAAACAATAAACACTAACAAATGAAGGGGCTGTCGTCCGGGATGTGGAATTCCAGTGACTAGGATGTGGCGGCGACGATCTGGAAGGTGGGTAAGTGTCTTATGGTGGCTGTCTAAGGCGGGATGGGGGTGTGGAGTGCTGCTGACCATTGGAGGAAAGGAGCCTGGGCTGCAATTGGCGCTGAAAAGGGGCTAGAGTGTCCTGCGACGGCTGTAGGAGTGCAATGCTCGTTGTTAGGAAGGGAGAGGGGCTGTTGTGGGTTTCTTGGAGAGGGGTGGGCTGGGAGTTGTCCAATGGAAGGAGTTATGGCTGTGTGGTGGGCAGGGGGAGTTCATGACTTGGATGGTGAGTGGAGGAGGTTGGGTGTTGGGGCTGCAGGGGAATGATGTTTGGAATGGATGGATTGGCTGGGGAGAGGCTTAAGAGTGGTCAGTTGAAGTGTGGTGTGGACTGTAGCAGGGGGTCTATGTGGAAACAGCAATAGCCTATTGTTTGGGCATGGATTTAGGTTTTAGGCATCATTGATTTGGGGGAATTCAGGATTCAATTGATGTGGGAGGAGGTGGTGGAGCATCAACAAGGCTAACAAATGAAGGAAACCAGATTCAAATCTATGGAGTTGACACTTAGCGTTTCGTAGAGTCGGCATCATGAGAGATCGCCGGATTCCGTGGCAGAAAGCCTCCAAAATTGCTAAGTGTACGACTATGATTGTCCGGCTAACAAAGATTGCCAGAGTCTGCACCTTATGCCTCCCTAAGTCCTTGTACAATCCTACTTAGGGTATCTGAGTGCGTCACCTTTGCATTTCCACCTAGAGCCCTAGGTTTGGTGCACCCCTTAGCCTACCCTACATCACCATGATTAGTTGTCATTGTTTACACAATTGGATAAATTATTATTACCGTTCTTTCTCAAAAGACCAAATTTTATGGATTTCGATACAAATTTCTCAATCTTGACCATCAACAACTGAGGGAATTTAGGCCTCAAGATTCCCATGACAATGCTTGTCCTTTTGGATTCATTTCCCGGTTGATAAATAGTTGTTATAAGTGAATATTTAATCTTCTTTAATGTATATGTTGATTAACTAACTAACTTTGTTCAACAGATTTTAATTCTTGCAGATGAATCTGTCGAGGATTCTGTTGTTCATTCTGATTCAAGGTCACTGGCAACACTTCTTCTCATTCGTGATATTCAGGTACTTCCATTGATTGGCGGTTTCTTAATAGACATTCAGTTGAAAGCTAATTTCCACCTGTACAGATTTCCCATGAAATTGTTTTCTATGAAAATAGCATTTATTTAGGATATGCCCTAAGTTTATTTTGTAATTTAAGTTATATCATGTATTCATGATTCATCCTTGGATGAAGTTGGGCCATCTGTTTCTTCCATAGTAACTGGTGGTAGTATTGATTATATTTGTAGTGTTTTATTGCAATCCTCATTTTCTCTCTTATATTTTACCTCTCTTATATTATATATAGGAGAGGCTATTATTGGTTTAATTAGCAAGTCTTATATCCAACATGGTATCAGAGCCACAAAAAAATCTTGGGAAATCCGACTCCCGTTGTCGTGTACGCGCTTGTTTCCCTTGCTATTTCCAGCTGCCGATCGCCTCTTTCTCGTTTGTCAACAACTCCCGAGCCTCTCTCTCTCTCTCTCGACTGATCCACCGCTCCTCTTCTCTCTAACCTCCTTCCGAGAGCCCTTCCTTGGTTTTTTGTCATTTCAGATGGTCATTCAACCACCACTCAGGCACCCAATCTCCACCATTTTCAAGGAGATGATCCTCTTCCTTTCCTTTATCACATATCTTAATTTCAATTGGATCCGTTCGTTGGATTATATGTTTTGTTTGATTTAGGGTTCTCCTCTTGGTATAAAAAAAATCCAAGTTTCCTATTTTTTCTATCCTTTTGGTGATCTCTGTATTTATATTCTTGAGTCATCGTGTCGGTAGTGTTGATTCTCATTCTCCCATTACATTATCCGGAGTTGCTGCTTCTCTTCTCACTTGACTCTTGTGGGATCTTGATGTAGACTTAAATCTCGATTTCAATTATAAATATAAATTTTAAGATCGATTAAAATTAAGCGGCATTATCAAAATTTTCACGGGCAATTACAGTTGATAACCAACCTAGCGTTCGCAAGCGTGCATATGGCCTAACATTTGTGCGTATTTCTCAATATGACAAATTCTTCCACATGCTTTTAATGAAAAGAAAAAACATATCTCAAATTAACATCAAATAGGTAATAGCAATAATTTATGGCAAGATCTGAATTTTAAAGTTCATAAATATTTAAGTATGAAACCATAATGCCAGTGGATGAGCAAGGAGAGATATAGTAGGTATACCTCAAGTGCACACAGAGACAACAAGCCTATGCTGAGAAGAACCTGAAGGCGGCTCGACTTCAACAAAGATGAATTGCTACTGACTGGGAGGCGGAAGTGTGGATGTCTGATGGTGGTGGAAAGTTGCACGGTGGAGGGGAAGGTGTTTGGAGGTCCAACATCAGTCTGGAAGTGGCTCCCAAGCGCAGTAGTTGTCGGGTTAGACCGAGGCCACCAATGGTGAGGTCGCCAGAGGTATGATCTACAAAGGTGGGCTCGCCGGAAGCAAAGGTGGATGTTGGAGGCGGCGGCGAGACCTGGAGGAGGGGGATCGGGCGTCCGAAAGAAAAAAGGACTTTAGTGTCTTGGGATATCAGAACGATTCTCCTTTATTCCTAGTACATTCTGATATCTGGGGGCCCTATAAGGTCTCTAGTGTCTTGGGATATCGGTACATTGTTATCTTTATAGATGATTGCTCGCGGGTTACCTGACTGTATTTACTTCGTGATCGTACCGAACTCACGACTACGTTCTGTGCGTTTCTTATGGAAACGCGCATTCAGTTTTCTACCTATGTCAAAACTCTTCGTACGGACAATGCTCGAGAATATACTGGTTGCACCTTCTCCAACCTGTGCGCTGAGTTCGGTATTATTCATCAGACTTCGTGTGCTTATATGCCTCAACAGAATGACATAGCGGAACAGAAAAATCGCCACCTTCTTGATGTGACTCGATCTCTCATGATCCAAATGCAGGTTTCTCCCCTCTACTGGAACTTTGTCGTCTCTACTGCTTGTCATCTCATCAATCGCATGTCTTCGTCTGTCCTCAACTTTGTCGCACCCATTACTCTCATTTACCCATCCACAACTCTCTTATCTCTCACACCTCGTGTGTTTGGGTGTACCTGTTATGTCCACCACCTTGGTCCTTCCAATGACAAGCTAGCCCCTCATGCTACCAAAGCTATGTTCATTGGGTACTCTCGCACTCAGAAGGAGTATGTCTGTTTTTCTCCTACCACTGGTAAGGTGGTTGTGTTTGCTGATATCTCCTTTCATGAAGATCAACTATATCACACCAGTCCTTCTGATCTCCTTCTTCCTCCTCCGCTACCTCGGCCCATCATACCCATGACATCTCCTTTTCCACCACTTCTCCCTACTCCTCTGCTTCGGATTCCCACATCACCACCAGTTCCTTCCAAACCTCCTATCATACAGGTTTACGCTCGTCGTCCTCCACGTCCAGATGCCCTACAACAGCTTCCCCCTACCGGTGTGCTCTCGCGGCCTGTTGATCCGGCAAACTCCTCAACAACACATCCAAATGGCCAATTATGTCTCTCTACATCGGCTCTCTCCGCCCCTTCTTAACTTTGCTCTCTCTCTCTCTCTCCTCTATCTCTATACCTAACTCTGTGCAGGAAGCCCTCCAGCATCCATGGTGGCGTGCCGCCATGGACGAAGAAGTGAATGCTTTATGGGGTAATCACACCTGAGATCTTGTATCTCTTCCTTCTGGTCAAAACTGTGTTAGCTGCAAGTAGATCTTTACTATCAAACATGCTGCGGATGAGACTATTGATCACTTAAAGGCTCGGCTGGTGGCTCGGGGCTTTACCCAACATTATGACCTTGATTATGAGAAAGCCTTTTCTCCAGTTGCAAAATTGAATTCCGTTCGGGTTCTGCTCTCCTTAGTTGTTAACCGACGATGGACTCTTCATCAGCTTGATGTCAAGAATGCTTTCTTGAATGACGATCTTCTTGAAACCGTATACATGCATCAACCGCCCAGGTTTGAGACCACGGGGGAGTCTCGTGTATGCTTACTTCGCAAATCTATCTATGGTCTCAAACAGTCTCCCCGAGCATGATTTGGGAAATTCAGCAAGGCCGTTCGTGAGGTGGGCTTCAAACAGAGCTCTGCAGATTCCTCTCTCTTCACTCGTCACCAGTCAGTTGGGACCATAATACTTCTGGTTTATGTAGACGATATTCTGATCACTGGTGATGACTCAACTGAGATACATGTAAAGCAACATCTAAACTCTATCTTCCAAATCAAAGACCTGGGAAATCTTCGATACTTTCTTGGCCTGGAGGTAGCTCGACGACCTGATGGTCTAGTCTTATCTCTGCGTAAGTATTGCGTTGACCTTCTGCAAGATGCCGGCCTCTCGCGGTGTGAACCTGCAGATACCCCGCATGCTGTGTGCTCAGGGATCTGAGGAGGACTCTCTACTTCCAAATCCAGAATACTATCGCCGTCTTGTGGGTAAATTGATCTGCCTAACCGTCACAAGATCAGATATATCATTTGCGGTTGGTGTGGTAAGTCGGTTTATGCATATCCCACGGGTCTCTCACCTCCAGGCTGTGGACCGCATTCTCCGGTAGCTGAAGACTTCTCCTGGGCAAGGACTTGTGTACAAGCCATCATCTTCTCTTTCTCTTATTGCATACTCAGATGCGGATTACGCGGGCTCGTTGGATGTTCGATGGTCTACAACTGGGTTCTGTACTTTGGAGGAAATCTTATCACATGGTGGAGTAAGAAGCAGACAGTTGTTGCTCACTCGTCTGCTGAGGCCGAGTACCGTGCAATGACGGCTATTACTTCTGAACTAACTTGACTTGGAGGTCTCCTAAGAGATTTGGGAGTTAAATTGTCCTCACCTCCAACTCTGTTTTGTGACAGTCAAGCTGCAATACACATTGCAAAGAATCTGGTGTTCCATGAGCGGACTAAACATATTGAGGTTGATTGTCACTTCGTTCGAGAGAAGGTCCAATCAAAGGAGCTGAAGCTTGAACATGTTCCTGCATCTGGGCAAGTTGTTGACGTCCCACCAAGGCTTTATCTCACAAGTTGTATTACCAGTTCTTGTCCAAGCTTGGTGCCTACGATTTGTACGCTCCAACTTGCGGGGGAGTGTCAGATGACAGGAAAGATTGTTGTAAAGGCCCAATTATAGGCCCATTTCCTTCTTCTCCTTTATTCCCACATCTCTTGTATAGGATTGTTCTCTTTCTCTTCTCCTATATATTTGTATTCTCTCTTGTATTTTACACATGAAGAAATATATGCAAGGTTTGCCCATTCCTTTCTACACTAGTAACAAAATCGTTAATCCATTGATGGCTTCTCCTTTTTTAAGTACATCACAGCACCTGAATTAGGATTTTTTATTTTTTTATTTTTTTATTTTATTTTTGTTTTGTTTTTTGGTATTCACACATTTTCATGTGCTTATTTTGGTAGTCAAGTACTTATGCTCTCAGAGTTTAGGATGTCAATGACTAAATTATTTTATGAAAATGGTAATTAGACTTTAGAGCAAGTTATATGCTTTCTTCATTTGTTACTAGTAACAAAATCATTAATCCAATCATAGCTTCTCCTTTTTAAGTACATTACAGCACCTGAATTAGGATTTTTTGTTTGTTTTTGTTTTTGGTTTTCACACAATTACATGTTCTTATTTTGGTAGTCAAGTACTTATGGTCTCAGAGTTTAGGATGTCAATGACTAAATTAATTTATGAAAATGGGAATTGAACTTTAGAGCAAGTAATATTACCTTTTCTCCCTCAATCTAAATGAATCTCCATATTGATTGTATGGTCTCATACTTCTTATTCCCCAGTCTAAACGGCTTCCCTCTAAAGAAGCAAAATCAACTTGTCTACGATATTCAGGATTCTCTCACAGCTCCTGGATCCGGGAAATGCAGCAAGCTTCTGATAAATCAATAATTATAAGCGAGATCCTGGATTCTAGGACTAGGAACCTTGTATCTGTGTCCAGAATCAGTGATTATGTCCTGTCAAATGAGCTAGTTAGCATGGCTTTGGCCATGGTAGCTGAGGACAAACAGATTAATCGGGTTCTTGAGGAGCTTTTTGCTGAAGAGGTAATTCTTGCCACTGAATCATTTTATCATCCTTCTGTACAAACTAAAAAAAAACGGCACGCATAACAAATATCTGATCTTCTAGACTTCAAACAGTGTAAACTGTCATATTACCTATTTTCTTTTGCATGATTTTTAAGTTGTTTGTGGCGTTTTGACACCGCCCCTTTGACACCGTTTACACAACCCCTTGCAATTTTCCTTTAATAATTGTGCATTTATTCTACCACTCAATTTCTTCACCTTTAACTTTGATGCGCTTTTCTACTGGTTATATGATGGCTACACCACACTCTGGTTATATGATTTTTCATACTAATGTGATAAGAGACTTTCACAAATGCTTTTATCAACCAAAATGTTTTTCTTTTCATCCCATTTACACAACTTCAATTGATTCCCCATCCAACATTGAGGGTTTAAATGTCTTTAGATTCTCAAAGTTTACCACCAAGGAAATCTTCATATTTGAGGGTAGTGATGAAGGTTGTGAATATAGTGCAATAAAATTCGGATGACGGAGACAATGTCGAAGATATTTTAAAATATTAGATTTTAATAATTGTGTATACCATTAAAAGTATTCTACCATAAAAATGATGTATATCCTAAAATAAAGTCAATCTCAAATAAAATATTAGTTCACCTAACCAGTTCCAAAACAAAACAAATAAATAATTTGTGAAATATATTTAACATTATATAATACTTTTATGCGCTTTTCAAATAAAGAGGATTTAGAAGTTAAATATATTGATTTATATTCATGTAAAACCATTTGACATTTCCTCCTCCTTCTCCTGGATTTATTCTTCTCTCTTCTCTCCTATTATATTCTCTCCTTGATGAAATAATACATACAAAGCTCTTCCAAAACAAAGCTACACCACACTCCTGGTTATATGATTCCTGTCCGCTCCGGTTTGCAGTTGATCCGCTCCGGTCTCGTGCAGCTGATTCCGCTCCTCTTCTCTCCCTCCGTGGTTTTGCTTCTTATATTCTTGCTACCTCTCTCTATGTGATATTCCTAGACTCTGTTTGTGTCCGCTCGACTTCGATACCTTATCCGCTGCGGGCTCAGCCTCTGTGTACTCTCTCTCCGTTCGCGGACTGCTCCTGCTGCGCTTCAACTCGCCGCGACCTCCAGACCGCCGCGATCACCGCCGCGACCAACCGCTGCGGGCTCTCCTTTCTCCCACTGCTTGCCGCGCGGTGTCATCCTACATGTCCTCCACGTTTCAACCCCTGCCGACCACGTCTTTCGAACTCATCCCATTTCTCTCTCTGAACAAGTCATAAAGCCATAACAATACTTCAATTGATTCCCCATCCAACATTGAGGGTCCGGGAAGGACAACCTTAAATGACATCCTCTTTAGATTGGCAAAGCTCAAACCTCCTTCGTGGCCCGTGTTTCACGGAACCACCACCAGGAAATCTCGCTGCCCAACGCGCCCAGAAGGAGGCTGTTTGTATTTGATGGCTCGGGCCACACCTAGTGAGGTTCTGAACCCCTTCCTTCTCTGGTTGTGAACCCCCTCCACCGGATAGATGCCCTTCTTAAGGCCCTTCCTCCAACACCCTCTTTTCCTCGGGGTGGCCGTACGGGCTCCCGTGGGCGGGGCCGTTGGCCGCGGACGGCCCAAGCACCTATTGGCCGGGAGTTAGCCGTTTGTAAAATGCTACCCCCCTCGGATGACGCCCTCCTCCGAGACAATGTCGCAACAACTCCAGCTCCTCCACCCCCCTTCTGCTTATTTTAATTGTCTCCACCTCCGCTGCATACTGCCTGTCTCTCTTAGCTCTCGCTGGATTTCGGGCGCCACCCACCCATATTCATGAGTTCTCTGCTGCTGCTCACTAACTGTGGAATGGTGCGCTTGTCCCGGTCTCCGGCTATCTCCTCCTTCCTCCCTCTCTCTCTCTTCGCTGTATTGCCAGCCTCGCCTTTTAATTTACTCTCTGTTGGTCGTCTTACCTATATGTTTTACCTCTTCTGGTTTTTTGAAAGTAAAAAATTGCAGAAGACTTTACCTCCTCATATCCCTTTCCTGCACGGGCTTTATCATAAAAATGATGTATATCCTGGGAAGTCGCTAATAAAGCTCTCATCTCAAAGAGTAAGACATCTCAAATAAAATATTACTCTGTACTACGCTGGCTCCCTGCAGAGCAGCGGGTTTTGCACTATTTTGGAGGACACTATTGGCGAAGCAAGAAACCAGTGGTTGCTCGTCAGCAGAAGCAGAAATCCAAAACTCAATGGATGAGACTTAAAGTTAAACTACCTTCACCATTTGTGACAGTCAAGCTGCCATACATATTGCCAAAAACCCGGTCTTCCATTATAGGTAGAATTTATCCTTTCGAGCTATTGAACAGAGCTCTACCTAGCACTATCCAACGCATACGACTTGTACGCTCCAGCTTGCAAGCCCATGTAAAAGGCCCATTTGATGGCGGATGTATAGGATTTGTAGTACTGAAATAATACATACAAGCTTTGGGATTTATAATAAGCTTTCTTGTGCTTATCAAAGTTGTATTAAAAGCATCATAATCATTAACTAATAGTGTCTAGAATGTCTTAATATTTTACTTAACATAAAATCATAAATGTGATGTGAAATTAGAAATGATTATACAAACTTGGTTATAAGACTAACACCTATGAAAGAGAATTAAACATTAAATGTAGACATATGTTAGTGCAATACACATAGAGGTGATTTAAGCATGCTTATTGTTAACATAACCTAAAATAAAAGAACTGACGATATTTCAAAAGTTATGTCATACGATAAATGAGAAAAGATTCCAAAATAGTTTATTTTTTTACAAAAGGACAGTTTATTTTTTTTTTCAAAAATAATTTGCCCTTAAAAGCTACATGTCGGCCGACAAGTCAGAGAATAAAACCACAGTAGTGCTAATTGAGAGGCATTGTACCGTTTTTCCTTAGAATTCCAAATGGTCCATGTCCAATTTTAAGCTCACATCCCTCTCCTTCAAGCACTGTTTTAAATGTCCTCCCATATGCCTGTCGACATGTTTTTGAGAGTAAAATAATATTTTTTTTCCAAAAAAGGGATTATATCATTTTGTAAAATATAGTCCGGAATATCCGATTTTTTTGATATATTGGCCGACTTTACTTTTGAACATTTCATCCGATATTTTATTTTATATTATGTTTGCAGTATAAGTTTATATCATTTGTATGTATTTATTATATACGCTTAAATCGAGGACATATTCTTTCGTTCTCTGTAATGTGTTATTCATATAATCAATTCTTTAAATTTATTTTCACTATTGTTTTTTTATTTCAAAAATATTAAAACTTTTAAATATTTATTAGTTTACTAGTTATATGTGTTAAGTATAAAAAAACTTATAATTAGTCAAAAACATTTAGGCCCCGTTCGTTACGCGGGAATTGGGCCGTTGGAATTGGTATTCATTTACCAATTCCAATTAGGGCCGTTCGGTATGCCAAAAAATGATGGGAATCGGAAATGAATCGGGAATCCGTCGGAATTGGGTACAAGGTAAACACGCGACATTCATTTCCGACCTCGCTAGGTCAGATTTTGCGATTCCTGCTCCCGGCGCGCGCCGCTCCTGCTCCCGTCGCGCGCCGCTCCTGCTCCCGTCATGCTCTCTTCTTCTTCTTCTTCTTCTTCTTCTTCTTCTTCTTCCTCTTCTTCTTCTTCTTCTTCTTCTTCTGCATTTCCTCTTCCTCTTCTTCTTCTTCTGCATTTCCTATTCCTCTGTCTGATTTTCGGTTTTGTTACATGCTTAATAAACTCCAGCATTTCCTCTGTTTGAATGAGAATCATGAAAGTGGCTAAAGCAATGATTTTTAGTTTTGTCATCAAGATTGCTCTTTTCCTTAAAATGGTGAAGTGTATCACAAACAATTTTGAGGAGCTTTTCCGAGAAATAGCAGCTAATCTGCAACATTAAATGAAAAAATTACTCAATAAAGTAGTTTTGAAATTTCTTCGATAATTTGTAGTTTTGAAATTCATGATATTATTGCTGATGCTGTTTCTGCGATAGCGAGGAACATGGAGGACCTGGCTCCGCTTACATCTACGCGATTGATTAGATTATGTTAAGGACTTTTTGCTTCATGTGCGGACTATTATAATGCTGTAAACTATTTTGAATTTTTTTTAATGTTCGGTTCGTGGACTATTAATTTTAATTCTGTTGAAGTATGATTTTTGTTTAGCTATTTCAATTCAGTTTATAATAAAAATTACAAATTTGAATTCTGTACTTGAATTTTAGGATACAGCCGAACATCGGAATTGCTAATTCCAATTCTTGTGACAGAATTCCTGCATTCAGCCGAACAGCAGAATTGGAATTGAATTCAATTCCAATTCCTGCGGGAATGAGAATTGAATTCGATTCCAATTCCTGCAGCTCAATTCCTGCGAAACGAACGGGGCCTTAGCTTTTAGTTTTTTTTATTTGCTATAAAACTTAGTGATATGTAAATATGTATAATATTAAATATATTTTACAAAATATCTAATTGTACTTTTAATAGTAATCGTAGTGTGTTACTAATATTTTATTTTGGATATTTTTTTAAATTTATTTTGGGATATGCATGATTCAGTATTTATAAACTTGATATGCTAGTTTTTTAAATTTTAGAACATATAATCATACTTAGTATACATAAAAAAATATTTCTTTAACGAGATATGAAAATCCGATGTTTTAAAATATTCTCGACATGTCTCCGATTTCAGATATCCGATATTTAAAAATTCATCCAACATTATGGTTGACATCCAATATTTACAAACATGCCTTCAAATTGTTTTCTTTGTTTTTCTAATATGGAGCTATACCAATTACCAAGTCACCTATTTCAAAATTCCGTTCAACTTAGTGTGGGTTGTGTTGTATGTTGTATCTCTTCTTGATCTTTTCCAACTATGAATGCCAATTTGTACATGCCCCTTGATCACGACACCAAGAAACAACATGTGTCTCATGAAGTACATACTTAAAAAAGTACATTATTCTCTTCTCGCGGGAAGATGGGAGTTGAGGTTAAAAATGATTTGCGCCCGAGCTAAGGTTATTATCATTCGTATATCTGATATTTAAAAATTCAATCCAACATTATGGTTGACATCCAATATTTACAAACATGCCTTCAAATTGTTTTCTTTGTTTTTCTAATATGGAGCTATACCAATTACCAAGTCACCTATTTCAAAATTCCGTTCAACTTAGTGTGGGTTGTGTTGTATGTTGTATCTCTTCTTGATCTTTTCCAACTATGAATGCCAATTTATACATCCCCCTTGATCACGACACCAAGAAACAGCATGTTGTGTCTCATGAAGTACATACTTGAAAAAGGTACATTATTCTCTTCTCGCGGGAAGATGGGAGTTGAGGTTAAAACCGATTTACGCTCAAGCTAAGGTTATTATTCATTCGTAGGTGGAAACCTTGTTACTTTAATAATAAATAAAATATGAAGGTCCTTATGAAAATTTGAGCCTTCTGGAAGAAAATCTCTTTTGCTTTTATTGTGACACCAAGCTCAACCATTAACATTGCTCATAACTAAGCGTGTTCAAAAAGATCTGGCCCGAGAAAAGCCTGGCTTGGCCCGGGTCCGGGCCTGGCTTTGGGGGCCAACATGGCACTCATTTCCGCTCGCAGCTCGGACCGGTGCCCGGCCCGGCTAAGCCCGGGCACCGGGCCTAACCTGATCCTGGGCTGGATTTAGTTAAATCCCGCCTAATTTAGGCGGGATTTAATTAAAACTCGCCTAAATAGGTGGGATTCTATTAAAATCCCGCATGACAACGGGATTCTAATAAAATCCTGGTGTTAGGCGGGATTTTAATAGAATCCCGCCTGACAGGCTGGATTTATTAACCGGACCCTTTTGGGCCCGACCCGACCTTCGGGGCCTTGGTAGGCCCTCTGTCGGAGCTGGTGTTTGAGTCCGGCTAAAGCTAGTCCCGGTCCCGAGCTCGGATGGCAAAAGCCTGGGCCCGTCGGGTCCAGTCCCGGTCTGGGCCCGACGGGCCCAGTCCCAGCCTAGACCCGACAGGCTTTTTGGACAGACATGCTCATAACCCATTCAATATGATAAAACTAAGCACATTGAAGGACAAATGCTTCATCACGGAGAAGGTAGTAGATGAAATCATTTCTACTCCTTTTGTTCATTGAAAAGACAATTTGCTGTGTGTACACAGGGGTTAATGAAACATCATTTATTGATATTGTGTAAGGGCCTACTCGGAGGTTGCCAGAGGAGTGACTGGAGGTGTAGATGACAGTGACGGAGATACTTGGAGCCTTGTACACGGATGCCTAAGCGGGGCATGCTCGTGAGAGCTTCTAAGATTTCTTTTAGGGGTTGAGAAAATAGCCTTCTTCCTTCATGCCGATACAAGATCCAATGAGTCTTTTAAATATAACTCACAACATACCTTTAAAAGGAAATACGAGGTAGACTTGACATGCGAATAAAAAGGACACCTCGTAAAGACAACATAAATAACGGCGGCATATAAGGACGCGATTCTTAGATAGAATAAATACATATTAAGAAATAATTAATAATAAATAGCGCCATAAAAGAACACTTAACATATTGTTGGCTAGTTGAGTATGATCATCTCTTATACCTAATTTGAGGGGCAGCTTTAGAAGATATTGGTAAGGCACACTATGCCCTTTTTACAATGGTGGTTACTCCTAGGTTTAAACTCTAAACGTTCCAGGAACCTCTCTATTTGGGATCAAATGTATAAGTAATCTCATCTTTGTATATTTTTAATATATACAAAAAAAATTTACACTCTTGGATAACTAAGGATTAATCTCCATTTGGTTTAAACACCGCTAAAAATACAAATAAGAGCATCCGAACTGACACAAATTTACAAATCTCGACTGCGTTCCTTCACAACTCCTTGAAACAAAAGCAAAAAATCTATCATTTAATTGTCTCTGTAGCTAGGATGCATAAGTTGTTTATGCACTGTTCAAACTGTCGGTTTAAACGTCTCTACCTAAATATAAATGCTTAACCACTAGAGTTGAATTCCATTCTTTCACCGGCGATATCAGGGTGTTATGATTATATCTATAGTAACTTATACGCCCAACCTAAAACTAAATCATCTTAGTTGGAGGGGTCTATTATCTATATATTAAATGCACAAAATTACATGAGTTTCTGATACGAACCAGAGAGGAATCCGGCAAGAGGGAGGGCCGTCGGAGGTGAGGAAGGAGGGAACGAGACAAAATACTTAGGGAGCAATCCTAATTTTTCTTTCATCCAATAATACGGAAAAAAGAGTACAACACGCTCCTTTATAGGCGCGGGATGCGCATAACAAAAGCGAAATAAATAATACATACACAACATCATATAAAATAACATAGTGCGAAATAAATAAATAGTCATGTCGGTGTCACGTCTTCGGTCTCTACTCCTCCAAACGGGCTCGTCATCGTCTCCCTCCGTGCGAGGACTCGCCACAGTGTCTCGTCGGTGCGTGCGTGTCCCGTCGGCATGCGCAACCGTAATAATGCCGCCATCTGGAAAATATGTCTTGTACTCAAGGCAGTAGGCAGAGCGGTGGCGGCAGAAGTGATCCTGGAACAACCTCGTCGCTTCGGACTCCAGACGGTAAGACCCAGCAATCGAGACCTCCTACGAGCCAGAGCCCCCCTAAAGGTGGTTGCAGCAACCAAGTAACTTGGCTGGGTAGTTCGGCGCCAGCTGCCGCCTTTCTTCCGGACCAAAGAAAGCTGGGCTGGTGGCAATCCTGTCGGAGGCTGGGTGACGTCATCGCGCTCAGTAGGAAGCTCTTGGTAGTCCGTCGGAGAAGGAAGAGGCAAAACGGGCGGGCCCGAGAGGGGGCCCACAACCCCGCAGAGAAGCCAACGTCCGTGGGCTGTTGGATCGTCCCGAGGGATATCGGAGAGAGTAGGAGGGCAGAGTCACCGTCAAGGCGACATAGTTGTCCCTCGTGTAGGAACTGCATAGACATAGTCTCCCAATTAACACATACCTCGCCGAGCGTGCGGAGCCAAGTCACTCCCAGAATGGCGTCAAGGCTGCCTAAGCCAAATATATAGAAGTCCGCAGTCACGGAATAGGGCCCCATAGAGAGAGAGAGACGACAGTGCAACAACCCTGAGTCGATCGGTGGCGCCCATCCCCCATACGGACCACAATATCCGGGGAGGGAACCAAGGGAAGATGGAGCTGTTGCACCAGGTGCTCAGAGATGAGGTTGTGGATTGCATCGCTATCCACCATGATGATGATCGGGCGATCCCTCAGTGTGCCCAAGAGTTACATGGTCTGCTGGCTTGAGATCCCGCCTGTCAAGGCGCAAGATAGCTCCAACCGGTGGAATATAATTGCGGTGGAGTCGTGAGGTGTGTCCCCCGTTGAGAGCTTCAGGGCCTCAAAGTCAGCCAAGGTAACTTCAGGGTCGACGTCGCCAATGATGGCTTGAAACTCCTTCATGGCGCACTCATGGTTGGGGGAGTGCGGTTAGCGGCACCAAAAACAGAGCCCTCTACTGTGAAGGTCATTGTAGACACTGTTCGAGAGGCGCTGGGGGACCGTTGGGCGGCCCAGTCGGTTTCCCCAAGGCGGCGGCCGCGGTGGAGGAGCCGTGGTTGGCGGTAGCCAAGGCAGCCGTGGCTGGTGGTGGTCGGCCGTAGGAGTAGGTGGCTGGGGGGAGAGGTCGGCTTCCACCGGACGCGCCAAGTCTATGGTGTCGGAGACTGTGTGAGGGTGATGCGTGCGGAGACAAGAGCGAATATGTACCAGTAGACCCTCATGAAGAAGCCCAGGTAATGATTGGGCGGTAGCCCGAGCACGTGGGATACAATGGCGACGAACTCATCAATATAATCATTCAGGTCGTCTGTCTGGCGGATGCCGCAAAGACGCTCGATAGCAGAGGAGCCAGAGTAGCAGGCGTCATACCGCTGGATCATCTCCTGCTTGAGCTTGGGCCAGGAGAGGCACGGGTTGGTTTGGCGGAACCACCGTGCCCGGTGGAGTGCCGAGCCGTCTAGGCCAACCACCGCCGTAGACATCTTGTCGTGCTCCGGTGTGTAGTTGAGGTCGAAATATTGCTCCGGTTTAGCGATCTAACCCATTGGGTCGATGCCGACAAAAGATGGGATGTCGAGAGAGAGGGACGACCGGCCCGAAATGGACGGAGGAGTGATCCCGTAGGAAATGGGCAGTGGCCCAACGCCAAGGAGAGATCCGCCGTCCGCGGGTGAGCCGGAGCCGGACGAGGCAGACACGGCGACGGAGGACGCTTGGAGGGAGTCAATCTTGGAGTGGAGAGCGAGGAGGGATGCATGCATGGAGGCGACAAGTTGTTCTTCAGCCTCCACGCGGCAGCTCAAAGCGTCGACGGTGGCATCGAAAGGAGGCTCGCCGACGGAGCGGGTGTTGGGAGCCATGCGGATGGAGGCCTGAAGGTAAGGACGGCGGAGAGTCGCTGGCGTGCAGCGGAAGCAGAGACGACGACGCTAGGGCTGGGCAAAGAAGGCGGAGTGGGGATCAGCAGCAGCTGCGTAACAGACGGAAGTGGCAGATCTAGAATCGAGCGGAACGACAGAATCGTCCGTGCGGAAGCGTGATCTGCGGAATCTGGGGGTCCTGCGGCTTCCTGCGGTAGATCGGCGCCGTTCGGTGAAATCGGGCGGTGGCTTGGTCGCGAACGAGCGGAAGCATCGGCATCCTGCTCGAACACGGGAAAACAGGCGGAGTGGACCCTCGACACCCGGAAGCAAGCAGCGCCTGAGGAGGTTGGCCGAAACAGGGTGATGCGCGAAGAAGAAGATGACGCCTAGATCGTGAGACAAACGGCTGTGCGCAAACAGGAATCAGTTTGGATGGGGATCGCGTGCACTGACGACATTTTGGCGGGCGATCCGGTAGGTCAGACCAAATTGATACGAATCCGAGAGGATTCCGGCAAGTGGGAGGGCCGCTAGAGGTGAGGAAGAGAAAGGAGAGAACGAGGCAAAATTCTTATGGAGCAACCCTAATTTTCCATTCATCCATGAATACAGAAAAAGAGTACAACACACCCTTTTTAGACGCGGGGTGCGAATAGCAAAAGCGAAATAAATAATGCGTACACAACATCATATAAAATAACAAAGTGCAAAATAAATAAAGTCACGCCGGCGTCGCATCTTCGGCCTCTTCTCCTCCAGATGGGCTCGTCATCATCTCCCTCCGTGTGAGGACTCGCCACGGTGTCTCGTCGGTGCGTGCGTGTCCCGTCGGCATGCGCAACCGTAACGGTTTCTCAATATGCTACATATTCTCAACATTCTCATGTGTAGGGTCTTAGGTTTCGTTTGGCGCGGTGGCGGCTGTCGTGAACGCGGTGGTCATGAAACGCCGTCCGTGAACCCCCGACCTCACCCAAAAAAATTCATCAGTTTTATTTTCAAAACTAGTTTTTTTCTTGGTAGCGGTCATAACCTTTGTCTTGCCAAACATACATTTTATGATAATGATATTTTTGACCAAACTCACTGAAGCAAATAAACCGTGTCAAACGAAACCTTAAGACACATAATACATAGATTTCTTTGTTCAGTTAGGTGACATGTATGGGGGTCATTGGTTCCATCATGTTATGATACTCATATTTAGAACATAAGAGGGAACCAAAAAGCTTTTGTTTCTTGTATACATGAGTAATTTGCTAGCGGTTTAAGGTGTGCTATATAATTTGGAGTTTAGTACCCTCTAATATAAACTCCTAGTTGAACTTGTGAATCTATGATTCCGTTTGTTTAGGCCGTGAGCCTCCTTGAGTCCTTGGGCAGTGGGAAAGGGTGGGAGACCCTTGTAATAGAAAAGAGAACCTCACTGCTATTTTTGGCCTTTCCCACTGCAAGGGAACCGCCGCCACTCTCCCAAAATTGTTTGGGGATGCCTCCCTTTCCCACGCTCCAGCGAGAATGGGAGCCCCCACCGTCCAAATAAACAGAGTCCAAGTATGGTAATTTTAAATACGGAATCAAAATTGCACCTAATAGGGAAGAAAGTACTAGTTATGCTCGAAACAGTTGAGACTAAATTCCTTCAGAGTTGAAACTCCAGGCATTTTTTTTGCAGGGGAATGAGCTTTGCATTCGCCCGGCAGAATATTATCTATACGAACAGGAAGAGCTATGCTTCTACGAAATTATGATCAGGGGCCGCGAGCGGCGGGAGATAGTTATTGGCTACCGACTCTCCAACGCCGACCAAGCAATAATAAATCCGCCTCAGAAGCTCGAGAGAAGGAAGTGGTCCCTGGACGATGTCTTTGTTGTCATCTCCTTGGGGGATTGAGGTCTCTGGAGATTGTGCCATATATGAGCATTACCTTTCTTCAGTTCTGATTGCTTAACTGCCTTTTTCTAATCCATTATTTATTTTAGTAAGCTGTATATATATTCATATGTTTTCAGCCTTATATTTTGTATAGATTGATTAGGATATATTCTTTTCAGACTAGTATAAGATTGTCCTGTTTATATATGTATATATAAGTTTAGCACCCCTCTTATTTTTGAAATTACAAAAACTTATGTAAGTTTACATTTCATAACATCCATGTGCAAGAATACATCCTTTAGGGTTTTTTTGTGGATGGATGTTATGAAATGTAAACTTACACGGGAGGTTTTTTTAGGCTCCGTTTGGCACGGTGGTGGTGGTCATGAACATGGGGTTAAGTTGTTATTTGTTAATGCCCACTTAAGGAACTTCATCCACTTGTATGTTCAAATGGATGTTTGTTAGCGTTTATGACCCCCGCCACCGTGCCGGGTTATTATATGCACCCATAGATGACCTCTAGATAAAATCTCAAATACACCCATAGATGACCTCCTAGATAAATCAATTGATGAACTCCTGGATGAGCCATAGATAAACTCCTAGATAAAACCTTTAGATGAACCCCTAGATGAACTTCTTGATAAATCCCTAGATTCTTCTTGACAAACCCATAGATAAAACCCTAACAAACCCCTAAATAAAATACTAAATAAACTCCTAGTTGACCCCTTGGATAATCCCTAGATGAACTCCTAAATGAAACCCTAAATAATATCCTAGATGAAACCCTAGATATACCCCTAAATTAAACTATATATAAACCCCTAGATTAACTATTAGAGAAACCTCTAAAAGAACCCATAGATAAACTCGTAAATAATTCACTAGATAAGCCCATAGATGAACACCTATATAAACCCAAGATGACCCTCTAGATAAATCACTACATAAACCCCTTGAAGGACCCATAGATAAAAACCAAGATGAAACTCTAGATAAACTTTTAGATGAATTCTCTCAATAAAACTCTGAATGTACCCTAGATAAACCCATATATGAATCCCTAGATAAACCAATTGATGAACACCTAAATTAACCAATAGATAATCTCCTCGATGAACCTCTAGATGAACTACTAGATAAATCCCTAGATTTAACTCTGATAAAATCCTAGATGAAACACTAAATAAACCTCTAGACGAACTCACAGATAAAACCCTAGATCAACTCCTAGATAAACCCCTAAATGAATCTCAAATGAACTCCTAAATGAAACCCTAGATATACTGTTAGATGAACCATCATATAAACCCATAGATGATTCCCCCATATGAACTCCTAGATTAACCACGAAGAAACCCCCTAGAATAACCCCTAGATAAACCCCTAAATAAACTCATAGATGAATCCCTAGATAAATTCGTAGATGAAACTCTAAATGAACCCCTATATAAAACCCAAGATGAACCCATAAATAAACACTTAGATAAACCCCTAGATGAATCACTAGATAAACTAATAGATAATCCCCCTAGATTAACTAATAAATAAGCCTCTAGACAAATCACTCAATGAACCCCTAGATAACCTCATTGATGAACCCCTAAATAAACACTTTGATGAACCCATAAATAAACACTTAGATAAACTCATAGATGAATCCCTTAGATAAATCTGAAATGAAGACCTAGATAAACCCTTATACCATCCTACAAATAAACCTAGATGAACCCTAAGATAAACCCTTAAATGAACTTTTAATTAAACATCTAGATGAATCCCTAGATAAACCCATAGATGAACAACTAAATAAATCCCTAGATAAACCCATAGTTGAACTCCTGGATAAACCCTTGGATCAACCCCTAAATTAACTCATAGATAAACTTCTATATGAACCCTTTAATAAACTTATAGATGAAAAATCTAGATAAACCTCTAGCTAAAACCGTAAATTAACTCTAAGATGAAATCATAGATGAACCCTTAGATTAAATCATAGATTAACCCATAAATGAAATCTTAGATGATCCCCTAGATAAATCATAATATGAACCCCTAGATAAATCCTTAGATGAACCCCTAGATAAAATCATATATAAATTATGAAATCCTAGTTAAACCCTATATGAATCATGAACCACTAGATAAACCCTTAAATGAACACCTAGATAAACTCTTAGATGAACACATAGATAAATTTCTTAATGGAATCATAGATAAACCTCTACAGAAAACCCCTAAATAATTTCATAGAAGAATTTTTAGATAAACTCTTAAATGAACCCCTGGATAAACCCTTATATGGAATCCAATATGAAACTTTGGATAAACCCCTAAATAAATGCATAGATGAACCCCTAGATAAACCACCAGATAAACCTATAGATGAATCCCTGGATAAAACAATAGATGAACCCTGAGATTAACCAATAGATGAATCTCTACATAAATCCCTTGATGAACCCCTAGCTAAATCCCTAAATGAACCACTAGACGAACCCCTTGATGAACCTCTATTTAAACAACTAAATAAATCCATAGATAAACTCTTAGACGAACTCCTAGAGGAACCCCTAGATGAACCCCCTAAATAAACCTTTAAATGAACTCCTAGATAGACACCAAGAAGAAATCCTAGATAAATATTTATATGAACCACAATATAAACCCCTAGATAAACAATTAGATAAACCTTAAGATGAAACCTTAGATTAATCCTTGAAGGAGCCTCTACATAAACCTATAAAGTAATTCTTAGATAAACACCTATATGATCCCTTAGAAAAACCCTTATATTAACCCCCAAATAAACCCTTAGATAAACCCCCAAATAAACTCCCAGTTAGATGGATGAACCACTAAATAAATCCCTAGAGGAATCCCTAAATAAACCCTTAGTTGAAACCTTAGATCAACCTCTAGATAAACCACTATATAAATCCCTTGATAAACCCCTAGAGGAACCCTTAGATAAACCCCTAAATGAAAATCTAGATAATCCATTACATGAAACCATAGATGAACCTCAAGATGAAATCGTAAATGAACCCCTAGATTAAATTCTTGATTAACCCATAGATGAAATCTTAGATGAACTCATCGATAAACCACATGATAAATCCTTAAATAAACCCTTAAATGAACCTCTAGATGAACTATATTTAAAACCCAAGATGAACCCCTGGATGAAACTCTATATAAACTTCTAGATGAAACCCTAGATAAACCATTGGATAAATCCTAGATGAAACCCTAGATGAACCCCTTGATGAAGTCATGGATGAACCCCTTGATGAAACCATAGATACACCACTAAATGAAATTTTAGATGAACATTTAGATTAATTTATAGATTAACCCTTATATGAAATGATATATGAAGCTCTAAATAAACTACTAGATGAATCCCTAGATAAAGCCTTAATGATCTCCTAGATAAATCCCTACATGAAGCCCTAGATGAAACCATAGATGAACCCCTAATTAAAACCCTAAATAAACCCTTATATGAACCACTAATTAACCCTTAGATGAACACATGGATAAACCCCTAAATGAACCCGAGATAAACCTCTATATGACCCCCCCCCCCCCCCAAATAAAGTCATATATGAACCTCTAGATAAACCTCTAAATGAACCAATAGATAAACCCCCAGATGAGGTAAAAGATAAACCCCTGGATAAACCTCTAGAAAACTCATAGATGAATATTTATATAAGCCTCATAGATGAACCCATTGAAAAACCTCTAAATGAAACTATGATAAGCCCATACATAAAACATCGATAAATTCTAGATGAAACCCTAGATAAATACCTAAATTAAACCATGATAAACATATATATAAAACCATGATAAACCCATAGATGAATGCCTATATGAACACATAGATAAATCCTTATATATAAACACTAGATAACACCTTGGATGAACCCTAGAAAAACTCTCTTGATGAAACCTTAGAAAAATCCCAAGATAAAATACTAGATTAACCCTCAGATGAAACCATTGAGAACCCCTTATATGAAATTCTTAATAAACCCCTACATGAAACCCTAAATAAACTCCTACATAAAATATTAGATAAACTCCTAGATGAAATATTAGATAAACCCCAAGATAAACTCGTAGATAAGCCCTTAGAGGGAACTTTAGATAAACCTTTGATGAACCTTTAGATAAATCCCTAAATGAACCTCTAGATAAACTCTAGATGAACCCCTTGACAAACCCTACATGAACCCCTAGATAAACCACTAGGTGAACCCCTAGATGTTTCATAGTTGAACCTCTAGATAAAACCCTAGAATATCACTTAGATAAACCCTGAAATATCCCCTAGATAAACCCTTGATAAACCCCTAGATGAACTCCTAAATAAACCCCAAAATAAACTCATAGATGAACTCTAAGATAAACCCTAGATGAACTTTTATATAAACTGCTATATGAACATCTAGATAAGCCACTACAAGAACATATAGATAAATCTCTAGATGAATACCTAGATAAACCACTAAATGAACCCCTTGACAAACCCCTAGGTGAACTCCTAAAAAAACTTATAGATGAAATCTAAGATAAACTCATACATGAACTCATATATAAACCCCTAAATAAACTACTAGATGAACCCCTGATAAACATCTTGATGAAACCATCGATAAACCCTTAGATGAAGTCAAAGGTAAGCCACTAGATGAAATCATAGATAAACCCTTATATGATATCGTAGAAAATCCCCTAGATAAACCCCTAAAACTTTTAGACAAACTCATAGATGAAACTCAATATAAACTCCTAGATTGAACAAAAGATAAACCTCTAGGTGAAGAAAAAACCTCAGTTGAACCCCTATATAAACCCCAAGATCAACCACTTAAAAAGCTCCAGAATAACCCCTTGAGTAACCCCTTTATGAACCCTTTGATAAACTTCTAAATAAACTGCTAGATGAACCCCTAGATAAATCATTAAAAAAATCTTAAATAAAGCCCTAGATGAACACCTAGAAAAACTCTTTAAAAACCTAAAAATAAACTCATGGATGAACCCCTAGATAAACTCATAGATGAACCTCTAAATGATTCCCTTAATAAAATAATAGATGAACTTCTAGATTAACCCAAATATAAACCTCCAGATAATCCCCTCGGTGAATCTGGTAGATAAACTTCTGGATTAACCCTTAGATCAACCCCTGGATGAATCCCTTGAATGAATCCATAAATAACCCTCTAAATGAACCCTTAAAGAGACCCCTCGATGAATCACTAAATAAATCTAAAAAAAACCCTAGATAAACATTTAAATTAATCACTAGATAAACTCCTAAACAAACCCCTAGAATAATCCCAATATGAAACACTAAAATAAATCCTTTAAAAAGTCGAAAGAGCACTCCCCTAGATAAACCCATAAGGTGACCCCCCCAAGATAAGCCCTATATGAAACACTAAATAAATCCTTAAAAAAACCCGTAAGGGAACCCCTAGATAAACCCATAAGGGGACCCCCCAAGATAAACCTTAGATGACCCCTTATATAAACTCATAGATGGTCTCTTGTATAAACTCTTAAATGAACCCCTGGATAAACTCCTAGATGAACCCCAAAACAAACCTCTACTTGAACTCCTTATATACCCCTAGATGAACCCATAAATAAACTCTTAGATGAATCAATATATAAACTCCTACATAAACTACTAGAAAAACCCTTAGATAAACCCCTAGTTAAGCCCCCAATTTAACCCTATGATAAACCCTTATATGAACCCCTATATAAGACTACAAAAAGGCAGATGTTATGTGCAAACCGAATTTGGATACGTGCAAACCAATTTTACGTGCAAACCAAAATATTATAAGTGCAGATCAAATTGTTTGGGCAAACCAAAATTAAAATTTGAAAATAATGACTTTAATAGATATAAGATGAAAATGAAATACATTAAATATTTGTAAAAGTTATACATTTGGTGACAAGTAAATCAATCATGTAACTATCACAAGCATGATCAGATAATTTATAGAGGTCCCTTTGAAGGGTCCTACCGATACATTTCACCAAAACAGTAAGGCCATAAAACACATTTGCATATGCATTTTTGAACCGCCACAATCATGCCAAACGGAGCCTAAAAGCATTAGCACTTTGAAAGCATAAAACACATTTGCATACGCATTTTTGAAGAGAAATATTTTATAAGAAAATTTTAGGAGACAAATGTCCATAATAGAATTACAGCTTCTGTGCTGAATGATCAAGATGTGTATGTTTATCACTTGTTGACTTGGATGTGCACCAGGCAATGCAATGTCTGAAATTAAACACCATAATAAGTGTTAATAAGCAAAATAAAGTAAGTGTTAATAATTTGTACACATTCTGGAATCAAAATTACAACAAAAAAGTATGCACTTTATGCATTTATGCAGATAAATGCAACCAAAAAAAAGCAAGAGAGGGGTCGATGACCGGCGGAGAGGGCTCCCCGACTACAGCCGGAGAGGGGTTGACGACGACCGGCGTATTTCGCACAGGCAGAGGCGGACGAAGCTCCCAACAAAACCATCGAAACTTATTTCGCGAGTACAGGGACATCGGGGTTGGTTTGCACCTATCAGGTTTTAGGATTCTAATTTTAATAGATTTTATTTAAAACCTCCAGTTGCACCTATCCAAATTAAATTTGAACCTAACATTTGCTCTACAAAAATTACAGCATCGAACACTATATAAATATATATATATCCACCACAACAGCCAACGGGGATGAAGACAGAGGAAAGGTTAAAAACTCCAAGGCCAACAATGGCGGAAGCACAGCAACAACACCACCATTCAAAATCAAATTTTGAAGCAACTAAAAACTCATGTACTCGTTCCTCAATACCGGCGGGCTTATATACACCCACAACAGAGAAACCACGATTGAGATCAATCCCGACCACACAAAAACTATCGTCGGCACCTTCCCCTTCTTCCCCATCAACCCCTTCGCAAACGGATACAAATGGCAGAGCACCCACAGACTGAAGAACGATCCCCCCAACAGCTTACTCCATCGCGGAAACTCGCTGTAAATCGCCCTCGCAAACGCCACCGCCATGGCGATCACGTTCACCATCATGATCGTCATCGGCGGCACCATCAACAAGCTCCATTTCACAATGTACAGCTCAGCAAACTCGTTGTCGTTCTCATCGTTCGCCGGCTTCGACGTCAGCGTGAAGGAGATGTCAACTCCGGCGATAACCTTCAGCAGCCCTTGAAGAACGGCTGCAGGGTGCGCGCTCGTCCCGCCGATGACCCAGAATTGCTCGTTGCGCCACCAGTCGTGGAGCGTGATCCCCGACCACTTGATCTCCAGCAGAGCGAGAAGACAGAGCGTGACGGTAATGACCAGGAGAAACACGAGGAAGGAGACGCTCATGGATTGGACTATGAACTTGCCGGAGAAGAGAGACACCGCCGGAAGAACGCAGTATATAAGCAGGAAAATCGAAGTGAAGGGATACATTCCGGCGTTGAAGTAGGCCACCCGCTGAAGAAACTTCATCCGCCTCGACGCGAACAGAGCATTGTTCCTCGAGAAGAATATCTCCACCGAGCCGGTGGCCCACCGGAGAACCTGGTGCAGCCGGTCGGTGAGGTTAATCGGCGCCGTTCCTCTAAAGGCGTCTCGTTTAGTGACGCAGTACACTGATCTCCATCCCCTGTTATGCATTCTGTAGCCGGTGACGACGTCCTCCGTCACAGAGCCGTAGATCCAGCCCACTCGTTTCCCCCACTCCGTTTTGTTTTCGTAGTAGCAGGAGATCACTGAAATGGCCTCCGCCACCGTGGAGGCGTCGAGAGGCTCCCGGGGGACGGCGAGGGATCCCGCCGGCCTGCCGTTGTGAGTTCCCGGCAAGTCCTGTAGCAGCCGGCCTTGGTACTCCGCGACTGGAATCGATGCGCCTAAAATTGACGAGCTTCCAAACATCTTCGGCAGAAGGGAACAGGATTCAACATCATCATGTTCTTCTTCTTCTTCGTTGTTCTCTGAATCAGTCTTCTTCCCCAAAGTTGGTTTCTTGAGAAAAAGTTTGATCTTCTTCCTCCCAAGCCAGCCGCGGTGCTCGGTCGCGCGAGGAGGACTGAATCCGTAAAGCGCCGTTCGCCGGAAAATGCAGCCGGTGCCGACATACATGGGGCCTTGCAGGCCATCCATGGCCCTCATCGTGACATCAAAGAAGACCAAATTATGATTCGCATAACGGTCATTAGGGTCGATTCCTTCGAACCTCTGAGGAAATTGAACGAAGCAGACACGATCGCCGCCGCTGTCCAGCATGAAGCACATGCCCTCTCTCATCGCCTGAGAATTGTGGACGTAGTGGTCGCAGTCGAGGTTGAGTATGAAAGGGCCGTTGGACATGATGGCGCTGGTTCGAACCAGAGCATTCATGGCTCCGGCCTTCTTGTTGTGATCATAGCCCGGCCTCTTCTCCCGGGAAACGTACACCAGCATGGGAAGCCGGATGTCGACGGCTGCGGTGTTGATGAGGCCATTTTTGCTCTCCTCGCCGCCCATCACTGGTTCAGAGTTCGGCGGAGCAAGCATTGCCTGTGATTTCAACGTTAAAAACAGAGAATACAGAGTTAGATTTGGGGCTTTGGCACTTTCCGCCTCTAAAATATGGTGTTTTGGCCTTTAACAGTGCAAAGTGTCAACAAAAGCCGTAAGATTTGCTTGTGAAAAAGGAAGAAGCTATATTCATTCATTCATACCTGAATAATTCCGGCATGATCGGCTCTTGAATGTTCAGTTTCTGCAGAGGACCAAGTTCCCGGCCAGTGGGATCCGTCACTCATCCAAGTGGCCTTCGGAACTTTAAGTTGCTCGGAGAGAGATCCTGAAATCTCTTCATGCTTCTTCTTTGCCCGGAGATCTTCATGAGCATTGTAAGCATCAGACCTCCTCCTTATGGACTCAGGCAGAGAGTTGATTCGGACTTTAAACTCATCATACTCTCGCTTCACTCTCCTTCTCTCCCTAACAAAATCAAGTCTTACTTTGTTCTTGAAAAAATCTCTGGTTTGGCTGAAATAAGCCTCTGGATTTCTCGGCTCGATCTCATGCTTTCTGCAGAAGGGTACCCAGGTTTTCGCAAAGCTTGCGGTTTCTGCAAGAGATTCAAATGTGAGGAGGGAGCCGCCGTCGTCGGAGAGGTAGCAGGCTAATTTCTCGACGGGGTAGTCCACGGCGAGGATGGAGAGTACCGTGTTTGCGGTGGCTAATGGCGGCTCCTTTTCAGGATCTGCTGTCGAGACGAAGACGTCGACGCCGGGGAGATCGGATCTTCCTTTCGGGTTGCGCAGGCTCGGGGATTCGAATCTTTCTTTGAGCACAGAGAGATCGGTGGCCCTGTTTACAGGGCAGAGTTTGGGGAGCTGGTCGAGAAGCCAGGAGACGGCGAACCAGAGCTCGCAGGCAATGGACATGGCCCAGAGCCAGATTGCTTCATGATTCGGGTGCCGAATCCGCCATGCGAGGAAGAATCCCAGGGCTACAAGGCGCAGCACTATAAGCAATCTGAAACAAACAAAAAAACAGAGACGATGCAATCAGTAAAAACATCAAACAACCAAGTTACTGAAAAGTAATCCAAAATTGGGAGAACAATTGTATTACACCTGTAAGGGCTGATGATTGCTTGAGAAACACTTATCTTCCTCGTCAGCGGTCTCTTGCCATTACAACTAAAGTTGGGCGGCTCATCGAATCCCTTAAACCCTCCTCCTCCTCCTCCCCTGGCTCCCCCGCCGCCACCGCCGTCCTTCGGCCACACTGCGTTTCCGTAACCGTAAGTCCCCTTCGTCTCGAAGAGCCACCGGCTGTGGTCGAAATCCGCAGGGCCTTTGACGGACTTCATCATCGACAGCCTCCGGCCATAGCCGAACTCTGCCACGGAGGTCAGGGGAAGAACTTCTTCCTCAGCATCACACTCCGAATCATCTTCTCCGTTCACCTTATACTTCTCCTTACATCCAGGGCATTTCCCGCCATTACCACCGCAATCATGGTAGCAGTCTTTACAGATCAAATACCCGCATTCGCATGGATATTTCTTTGATTTGGTATAAAAGGGGTCTGCATCGCATCCGTTCATCTGGCAGAGTATTTTGGCATGGCTGGGAGCCGGGGGGCTGTCTGCGGAAGAACAGAGGACATGGCCTCGGGTGATGCAGTTGAAGCCGCCGGTGAAGAGGGTTCCAGAGATGTAGGATTTTCCCGGCATGGGCGCCGATTCTGGAGCAGCTGATGAAAGATGATGCTCGGGGGTTGCAGGGATTTGAACAGTGTATCGGACGAATTCGGTGCTCTCAGCCTCCTCTGCGGTGCTGTACCTTCTTCCGCCGCTGCTGGAAACCCGTCTGGGAGTTGGGGAGGTGGTGGTATTGGCTGTGGAGAAGGAGCGGCCCGGTGCCGGACTGCTCGGCCCCATGCTTCTGCGATGGGTGACTCCACCGCCGGTGCCGCCGGAAGCTATGGTTATGGTCACGGGAGACGTCGTAGAAGATGACATTTGAACCATTGCTGGTTGGAAGAGGTGATTGAGAAAGGAAGATGGAAGCGTGGGTTTTCTTTGGGATGGAAAGAAGAAGAAGAAGAAGAAGAAAGGGGGAGGAAGAAGATCAAGAAGTTCGATTTGAAGTTTGGGAACGGCTGCTTTTCATTCCATCGGAGAGCCGTTACGAAGCTTTGATGGGTACGGGATTGGAGAGAGGCTTTTAACAACAACGGTCAAAGGAGCGTTGTGGCCAATCCGGAGATGGGATCCAACGGATAGAACTTGGATTATAACGGTCGATTTTTTGCGCTGTTCAAATTTGGAAGCTGTGCAAGCGAGCTCATCTGGGCCCGTTCATGAAGACTCTGATAAGACCTCTGTGCTCTCAAAGTAATAAATAGTTAATACTTAATACTATCCTATGAAAATATAAAAAATATATGGGCGCCTCACTTAATCACTTGGTGTGGGTGTATGCGTGTGTGCATGTCCGTGTGTGCGAGAAAAAAAAATACTTGGCCTCTAGAGAGAACTTGAAGATGGAGTTAGGATGGAGCCATGGAGGGCACAAAAAGGGCTAAGAAGCACAATATGAGTTTTAAGCCAGTTTCAAGATTGTATTCGCGACAGTCAGTTGTCATTAATTCATGGTGTGATCATAACCATCCATGCGGGAATTTTTGGGGCATTGGATTGTGTATTGTAAGTAAGACTTTGAAAGTGTCTAAGACAGGATGATTGTCGGAGCCCGTGGCATAAGCATGACTTCATAGTCAACATCACAAACCATTACCAAGTGGTGTGACGCAAATTTTTGCGCAGCGGAACTACCATAAAGGCTTTTGGATTCTAGAATGGTGGCTGAAGTGGTGTCACGGGATATGAACTGCATGGATGAAGACAGGAATGGGCATATCATAAGAGCAGCAAGGGCGATGCAAGAAATGACGGCGAAGGCCTTGGCGCTCAACCACTCATGGTGCGGGTACTACTTACATGGTAGTAAAGACTGCGGCCCGGCAGGTAGAGAGAATAGGATATGGTCATGTTTAGGGTTGGTTGATACATGCGAGCGGCAAAGATGCTGCACATTGCTCTAGCAATAACCATAATATACAGAACGAGGCTTGAGAGTTGTGCCCAAGGCCTAACATTTGGGATAGATTCTTGCTGAGATGCACAGAAAAATTGAGGCATGGTTATTGTTAGATCAACTTGAATCCCAAACTATGTGAAGCAGCAAAGCCGAGCGAAATTCAAAGAATGAGAAAATGTAGTCTGCCAAGAATGAAATTGCGCAGAGGAAGTTTTTATGATGTACAGGAACCATTATTTTCTATGGCACAAACTGGAACCATTATTTTCTATGGCACAGGACCGACCATAGAGGAATTATTTGATCTAGTTTTAATTGTAGAACCGTGAATAACAATAGTTGAACCACAAATCGTTTGATTCCAAACCCCAACCCAAAATCGAAACACAACATACTTATTTACATTCAAAGAAGAAATAAACATTAAGAAATCCGTTTAAATGTTATAGAATTGTATGTATTAGACAATCCATTGACTAGAGCTTCGTTCGGCGCGATCGTGGCAGGCATGAACGCGGTGGTCAAGAACCCTCATTCATGAACACTCGACCTCACCTAACTGAATTCATGCATTTTATGCTCAACACAAGTTTATTTTCATGGTGGCGGTCATAACCCGTCTTGCCAAACATACATTCAATGATAATAACCCGTCTTTGTAAATTTGCAATCATATCCCTCCCTGGCCATTATTTTTTCAAGGAAAAACTAGCTGAAATGACCAAAATACCCTGATAAAAGATTATGAGAACAATGCTTGTTACTACACATAAAACCCAAATATCTGGTCTAACAGGAAATAATGATACCGTGAGGAAGGGCAATTGCTTATATGGCCGCACGAGGAAATGCCCTAAAATATTACAAGGCAAATGCTTATTATATACACAATACAAATCCCTGATATGAAATATGAAGTTTAGAGTGCATAAATGAGTGACACGCAGAGGCCAAAACCGAAACAAACGAAATACTGAATAGGACACTCCCAGTGGAAGATTGAAAGAAAGTATGGTCCATGTATCGTTAAACCATTTCCGACTCTTTATGCCATCCCCGAATCAATCCATCTATCTATCGAATATCAATCGTAGCTGGCATTCAAGAACTTCAGCAGCTCGTTGCGATTTGTTTCCGCCTTCTTGTCCTCCTTCGACTTGTCGAGCTTCAACTGAATCTAGAGAAAGGGATCAAAAACTCAAACGGTGGTTATATGGCAATCACGGAGAGCGATGCGACAGGTAAGGGATCAAAACATCACCTTTTTACCGGAGACAGCACTACGGCGAACGCCATCATCCTTTTCGCGCGCAAGGAACTGAAGAAAGAGGGCAGGAAAAGAAAATTCAGGCATGTTAGAGAACAACAGTGGGCAGAAGATTCTAGAAGAAGACCTTTGAAAGCTGAACAGGGCTGCTACTCCGCTGGGTCTGGTCCTTCTGTGTAATAGCTCTCAATGCCATAAATAACACCCGGCAAACAAAACAGTTCCAAGTCCAGTCCCATCAACCCAATACAGATACCAGCTCAAATGTCAAAGAGCCAACCAAAACAAAGGAGGCAGTAAATAATGTGAGAACACCAAATATTCACATTAAACAAAATTATAAAAAATTTCTTTCAAGCTGTTAAATAACAACAAAGACTCGGAGGTTTATATACATACCTTGGGTATGGACATCTGTATTATCTTTATGATATCTATATATATATATATATATATATATATATATATATATAATATATATAATATATATATACTAGCATTGCGAACGGGCTCCGCCCATTCTCGATGCGTCGTTGCGGCTTCGCCGCTTGGAAATTACAAAACGGGCTTCGCCCGCCCCCGGCGAGCTTCGCGCGCCCGCATAAGAATTTTAAAATTTCATAAAGTTCAAAATTTCAATTTATGCATTTTTTAAATAATTATTTAATATCTCTTTGATTTTAATATTAAAAAAATAAAAAATCGAAAAAAAAACCCCGCTGCACGGGCAGCCCCGCCTCCGCCGCGGCCGCCGGCGGCCTGCCCCGCGCCACCGACGGGTTCGCTGGCCTCTGGCGAACCCGGGGGTTGTCCGGCGGCGAGCGGGCAGGGCCACCGCCGCCCGCTCGCCGCCGGACAAACCACGGCGGGTTCGCCGGAGGCCGACGAACACGCCGGCGGCTCCGCTGGCGGCGGCGGGGTGAGGCGTGAGGGGCGGGAGGTGGAAATGCAGTTATCGGGAAATTTCCTCCCTGAACAGTGTTGGAATTGGTTTTTGGATATTTGCAGAGCTGGTTTGAATCCAACGGCTCGTGTTTGATGGAGCTTGATCGGACGGTCCAAGATGAGTTTCATGGGTGATCCAAATATGCATATTGTATTATATAATATATATATATATATATATATATATATATATATATATATATATATATATATATATATATATATATATTAATGAGTAAAATTATAGATTGCGACTTCCTTTCAGATCAAGAGATGTATGTATATATATAAATTTCAAGAGAAGTTTTCGGTAATTATTCACACACACACACACACACACATATATATATATATATATATATATATATATATATATATATACATAGAGAGAGAGAGAGGGGCTGCTCAGGTGCGAACTCCTCCCCGTGCGCACAGTGCAAACTCCAGATCATCGTGAACCTCCTAAAGAAGAAGTTGGAGAATTTGAAGGGGAGCTGGGTAGAACAACTTCCTTCAATCCTTTGGGCCCTAAGGACCACTCCCAACACGGCAACCGGGAGACCCCATTCAAACTCTCTCACGGTTGTGAGGTCGTGCTCCCAATAGAATTCGAGGTCCGGACACCGCGGGTGGTGGCAGCAGAGGAAGGAAAGGAAGAATGGAGGGCCGACAACGAGGACGAGCTTCGACTCTCCCTTGATATGGTGGAGCTGCGCGACTTGTCAGCAATCCGGCAATAAGAGGTCAAGCAACGAATGACCAAGTATTTTGACAAGCATGTCAGAATCAAGCAAATTTGCAAAAGATGACTTGGTCCTGAAGAAGGTCGACGCGGTCGGGAGGTCGGCATCCGTCAACAAGCTGCATTCCCAACTGGGAAGGTCCCCATATAATCCGAGAGGCCTTGAAGTCAGGAGGATATCACCTCCAAGATGTAGAGGGGGAACCCCTCAGTCATGCCTGGAGCGGCGATGACCTAAAGCGATTCTACCAATGAAAGTAATGAGATAGTTTTTTTTCACGTTCTTATTATTTACTAATGGTTCATTTGCTTGGCAGGAACAACATGAGACTTGGTTGAATAAAAAGTCTAATTGATGCTCAACACCCGTCAATCAGGCTCTCACCTAGCTGATTGCGCCGGTGGTTGGCCAAAGGAAAGTCCGGTTGATGCTCAACACCCGCCGTCAGGCTCTCACCTAACTGATTGGGCCGGCGGTAGCGCCCGGTGGTTGGCTAAAGGAAAGTCCGGTTGATGCTCAACACCCGCTGTCAAGCCCTCACCTAGCTGATGGGGTCGGTGGTAGCGCCCGATGGTTGGCCAAAGGAAAGTCCGGTTGATGCTCAACACCCGCCGTCAGGCTCTCACCTAGCTGATCGGGCCGTTGGTAGCGCCCGGTGGTTGGCTAAAGAAAAGTCCGGTTGATGCTCAACACCCGCCGTCAGGCCCTCACCTAGCTGATTGGGCCGGTGGAAGAGCCCGGTGGTTGGTCAAAGGAAAGTCCGGTTGATGCTCAACACTCGCCGTCAGGCCCTCACCTAGCTGATTGGGCCGGTGGAAGCGCCCGGTGGTTGGCCAAAGGAAAGTCCGGTTGATGCTCAACACCCGCCGCCAGGCTCTCACCTAGTTGATCGGGCCGGTGGTAGCGCCCGGTGGTTGGCCAAAGGAAAGTCCGGTTGATGCTCAACACCCGCCGTCAGGCTCTCACCTAGCTGATCGGGCCGGTGGTACCGCCCGGTGGTTGGCCAAAGGAAAGTCCGGTTGATGCTCAACACCCGCCGTCAGGCTCTCACCTAGCTGATCGGGCCGGTGGTACCGCCCTGTGGTTGGCCTAAGGAAAGTCCGGTTGATGCTCAACACCCGCTGTCAGACTCTCACCTAGCTGATTGGGCCAGTGGTAGCGCCCGGTGGTTGGCCGAAGGAAAGTCCGGTTGATGTTCAACACCCGTCATCAGGCTCTCACCTATCTGATTGGGTCGGTGGTTGCTTTGGAGCTAAGTCCTGAGCTGCACCCATTGTCAGGCTTTCACGTAGCTGTCAGGGCAGGGGTCCTCGGTGGACGTTCTGGCTCTGGAGCTAAGTCCCGAGCTGCACCCGCTGTCAGGCTTTCAACTAGCTGGCAGGGCAGGGGTCCTCGGTGGACGTTGTTCTTGCTCTGAAGCTAAGTCCCGAGCTGCACCCGCTGTCAGGTTTTCACCTAGCTGGCAGGGCAAGGGTCCTCGGTGGATGTTGTTCTCGCTCTGGAGCCAAGTCCCGAGCTCCACCCGCTGTGAGGCTTTCACCTACCTGGCAGGGCAGGGGTCCTCAGTGGACGTTGTTCTGGCTCTGGAGCTAAGTCCCGAGCTGTACCCGCTGTCAGGCTTTCACCTAGCTGGCAGGATAGGGGTCCTCGGTGGACGTTTTTCTCGCTCTGGAGCCAAGTCCCGTGCATACCCCGCTGTCAGGCTTTCACCTAGCTGGCAGGGCAGGGGTCCTCGGTGGATGAAGTTGTTGCCAACCAACACAAGGCATCTGAAGTTGAACTTGGGGAAGAGGCCAGGGGGAAAGGTCACAGGGGAAACTAGGGGTTAGACCCAACAATCCCCAAGCAAGATCAGAAGTGGCGAGTCGGGGTCGCAGCAACCATCATGGGGTGGCACTATCTAAGCAAGGCAGGGTCAAAAATGGCGAGCCGAGATCTCGATATCTACTAAAGAAGAGCGAGTCGAGGCGCTCCTCGACAACTACACTCCATCCTATCGAGATTTTACTCGGGAAATTTTGGTTTATAACAAGTCTCTAAAGGGAAGGAATCTCAAAGCGAGCTGGATGGTCGCAGGTCCAGCTCGGCGAGTAGCTTGGTCCTACAGGCGAGCCTGCAGCTGTCGGCCACCGCTGGGTTCATTCTCATTGAATGTCGCCTCGCACAGGCGGGAACTGAGATCAGGGAAGGAAATCGACGGCTGGGATTATGAGTTATATATACATATATATAATGGAAGCGCGTTGAGTCTATCTATTCCCGCAAGGGGAATGCAGCCCAAATCTTCCAGCTTCGCCACAAGATCAGGAATCTCTGTCAGGGGGATCGTCCTACTTCAGTCTATTACCTTGAGTTTACCCAACTCTATCAGGAGTACGATCATTTTGACTCTTCCGTCATTGTGTGTAATGCGGATGCACTCTTGTTGAAGAATCGCAAATATATAAATCGGGTATTTGAGTTCCTACATGGCTTTCACAGAGATTTTGATCAGATTACGGTCCAGATCTTAAGGCGTGTTTCTATTCCCACACTTTTTGAGGTTTACAATAATGTTCAACAAGAGTTTGATCGACGACAGTCTTGGACCACCTCCAACCTTCCAGAGGGATCTGCTCTAGTGGCTCATCAACCCCATTTTGGCAGCCGCGTTTCTCATGATTTCAAGCCTAAGTCGACAAATAGGGATCACCTCATATGTGACTATTGTAGCAAGCTTCGTCATACTCGGGATATTTGTTATAACTTTCATGGCTTTCCTCCTCCTCGAGGTGGTTCGACTTCTTGTGGTAGTCGCAGTCGTGGTAGGATTTCAGGCCGATCTCCTCACTCTGCTCATCTGACCGAGACTTTCGATGGTGGTTCTTCTCAGCCGTCCTCCTCTGCTGAAGAGATGCATGCCCTTTGTCGTTTGGTGCACGGCCTTACTACTGAGCTTGTCGATGCCTCTATGTCATCATCTGCTCTTTCCCACATTGGTACTTTGAGTGCCAACTATGCTTCTACTGGTCCTACTCAATGGATTATTGATTCAGGCGCTACCGATCACATGACCGGTTCTGCTTCAGGTTTTGTATCATATTTCCCTCTTTCAGGCAAAGAGATAAAGTGAACATTGTTGATGGGTACTTCTCTTCAATTGCTGGAAAAGGCTTCATTACTTGTTCTTCTCTCACTTTATCCTCTATACTTCATGTTCCAAAGTTCACCTGTAGTCTACTTTTGTTAGTCATTTGACTAATTCTTTTCACAGTTCCGTTACCTTTTTTCCTTCTCATTGTGTCTTTAAGGATCTGAAGACAAGGTAGGTGATTGACTCTGGTAGTATGAAGGATGGTCTGTACGTATTCGACTCCTCTTTCGAGGCTACGCCACCACAAGTTCTCCACTCTTTGTAGACCATGACCTTGCTTACCTGCCATCGTCGTCTTGACCACCCTTCTGTTGTAACCATGCAATGTTTATTTTCTGTTTTTTCTTCTTCGTGTTTTAAAAATTTTGTTTGTGACATCTGTGTTGTTACCAAACATCATCGTACTCATGTTCATCATGTGTCATTACCTAGTACAACTCCTTTTCATATTATTCATTCTGATGTGTGAGTCCATGCTCTGTTGCCTCTATTTCTGGATGTTTTTGATTTATTACATTTATTGACTGTTTCTCCCACACAACTTGGGTTTATCTGATGCAAACTAAAAATGAGGTGATTTCTATCTTCCAAAAATTTCATGTCATGGTTTCTACTCAATTTTCTGCCACTATTAAAACCCACTATAGTGAGAATGGTCGGGAGTATGTCAATGCTCCATTGCAGGACTATCTTGTTGCTCATAGCATTCTGTATCAAACCTCGTGTGTCCACTCTCCATCTCAAAATAGAGTTGATGAACGCAAGAGCAGTCACCACTTAGAGGTGGCTTGATGCTTACTCTTCACTATGAACCTCCCAAAATACTATTGGAGAGATGTCGTTCATACAGCTGTCTATCTCATAAATCGCATGCCCTTTTCAGTACTGGGACATTAAACCCCTCTTACTTCCTTAGGGGTGACACCAACCTCTCTACCACATAAAACTTTTGGTTGTGTCTGTTTCTCTCATATACAATCTCCGGGCAGTTCCAAGCTTGACCATCGGGCTCATAAATGTGTGTTCATTGGCTATTCACCCACTCAGAAGGGGTATAAATATGATCATCTCCCGACTAAAAGGATTTTTGTCACGATGGATATCTCATTTCGTGAATCTGAACCTTATTACGTGACCTCATTTGATGCAATCAATGGCTTCGAAACTCCTAAGTCTAGCAATAACGTAACGGGGCACAAATTAAATTGGGTAGAACGTTTCCAACACACAAGAAAAAAAGTAATGAACAAACGGCGAGGAATGATTAGGGCGAGCGCATGCTACTCAAGGGTGAAACAATCTTGCTGAAATATATCATAATAAACACTAGTAAAATAAAGATTGAGGGAAGGGGAAAGGAGAGATCTCACCGAGGGCCTTTCCGCAATAGCTTTGTCGATCCTTCACGATTCGGTCGCAACAGGTAGTGGAGCAGTGGATGGAGGAGGCCTCAGATGGCTAGAGGAAGGTGGTTGGATGGAAGACAGTGCTGGATGGTTGCGGGAGGTAGGGCGCTGGATGGTGGAAGGATGCGGGATGATTGCTAGAGTTTGGGCGCTGGATGCTGGATGGTTGCGGGAGGGTGCGGTTGGCGTAAGTGGGATGCGGTGGGTTGGAGTTCGGGGAAGTAGCGGAAGGGGAAACAGGGTTGCTGTAGCCGATCGGTGCAGGGGAGAACCGCTCGGGATTCGTAAGTGGGAGGCGGAAATCTGGAGCTCGGGAAGTAGCAGAGGAGAAAAAGCTCGACGGAAGAAGTAGCAGAAGGTTGTCGTTCGGCGCGGAGGAGACGACTCTTGATGTTGCGGAAGAAACTCGGCGAAAGCAGCTGTTGCGGAAGAAGCTTGGCGGCGGGATTTCACCGAGAGAGAGATCTACTCCATCTCTCGATATTTTCCAACCTAGGGTTTTCCTTCAATAAGAATGCTATTTATAAGCCTCTCCTCTTTTCCCCTCAATTTGACAAGAAATTATTTCAGCAAGATTATATTATGAAAGACAAATAACAATACGACCCGCCCGCACATTCCAAACCGGACCGATCCACTCAAGGTCACGTGAGGCGGTCAGTCTCACGCGCCGGGTCACAATACAGGAAATTTAAACATAAACGTACATGACAGGAAATAAATGACAACACAAGAGCATAACTGCGACAATATCGAAAGCAAATAAAGACGAGACGGCACGTGACGAGACGACACTAACGTGTCGGCGACAGGATCACATCAGTTCCCTCGGGGTTGAGAGCACTCGACTCCGGCGAGACTGAGCTAATGACCGCAACGGAGAGGTCTGGGCGTCGACGCTGAAGCTCTCGGGCGCTGACCCAACTGCTGTCCAAGATGTCCCTTCCCCTCCAAGTAACCAAGTAGCGCTGGTAAACTCCTGCACGAGTCTGGAACTCCCGCACGTCAAGTACCTGATCGATCTCTTCCGTGGTAGGCGTGAAGGCCGGTTGAAAACCCGCGGTCGCCCCGGGCTCCAAGGTAGGTGGTGGCACAGGCGCGGCGGGCGAGGTTCCATGGAAAAGGCATAGGTCCGCCACATTGAAAATCGGTGATGTGCCGAATTCCAAGGGTAGATCAACAAGGTAGGCATTCTCACCCAACCGCTTCCTTACCTGAAAAGGACCGAAACGACGCTGTTGGAGCTTGTGGTAAGTCCCACTGGGAAATCTTTCCTTTCTAAAGTGAACCAGCACCCAATCTCCTTCCGAAAAAGACAAATCGCGCCGATGGTTGTCGGCGCTCGCCTTGTATTCTTCGGATGTCACCTGCAGCTTATTATGAATAACATCATGCAAAGATTTTAAGTGTTCCACCCAAGTAGTAGCATCAAAAGAAGTGCGCTCGTAGGAAGGCAAAGAGTGGTGGTCAAGGTAATGGGGAATAGGAAAGCCATAAACAATCTCAAAAGGAGACTTGTTGGTGGAACGATTTACGGTGCTGTTGTATGCAAATTCGGCTTGGGCTAACACTAAGTCCCACTGCTTGGGTTGCTCTCCGGCTAAGCATCTTAATAAATTACCCAGACTTCGGTTGACCACCTCAGTCTGCCCATCAGACTGGGGGTGGTACGCGCTACTAAAATTTAATTTTGTGCCCAGTTTTCGCCATAACGTTTTCCAAAAATAGCCCATGAATCGCGAGTCCCTGTCGGAGGTGAAAGTGCGCGGTACCCCATGGAGTCGAACCACCTCTCGAAAAAAGAGATGGGCGACGTGCGCCGCATCGGAGGTTTTCCTGCATGGTATAAAATGAGCCATCTTGGAGAATCTATCAACTACTACGAAAACGGAGTCACTACCTCGCGCCGCAGTAGGGAAGCCACTAACAAAATCCATGGAGACCTCATCCCATGGTCGTTCAGGAATCGGTAGGGGAGTGTACAATCCAGTGTTCTGGGACTGTCCCTTATACAACGGGCACGTATGGCAGGTGCGAACGTGGCTGATAACATCCTGCCTCATGTGAGGCCAATAATAACGTGATGTCGCCAGATCGAGCATCTTGGCTTGTCCGATGTGCCCTCCTAGTCCGGACGAGTGCAACTCGGCGAGCAAGGTCTCACGTAAAGGGCCCTGACAGATACATAATCTGGTGCCTCTAAATAAGTAACCCTCGCTCATGCAGAAATGTCCTGTCGGGTCTGCCCCATGTGGCTGACACTCCGCCCACACAATACTGAAATCGGGATCAGTGACGTACAGCTCCTTCTGGGAATCTAAGTCTGTCAACCAGAGGTGTAGAGATCCTAAAAGATGCGCCCGTCGACTAAGGGCATCAACGACTCGATTGGTGACTCCTGGCTTATGTCGGATGTGAAAGGTGTACTCCTGCAGGAAGGCGACCCATTTGGCGTGACGCCGGACCTCCTTTTGGGAGTTCAGGTAACGCAACGCCTCATGATCCGTATTCAGCACGAACTCGCGCTGAATCAAGTAATGTCGCCAGTGTCGAAGAGCCTGTACGATGGCGAAAAACTCAAGATCGTAGGTCGAATATCTTGTTTTTGCATCGTTCAGTTTCTCACTATAAAATGCTATAGGTCCACCCTCTTGACTCAGTACGGCCCCGACACCCACATGTGAAGCGTCACAATCTACTTTGAAGACCTTGTCAAAATCGGGTAAGGCCAGAACAGGGGCACTAGACATTTTCTCCTTCATAAGGAGGAATGTCTGCTCCGCCTCGGCCGTCCATACGAATTGCCCCTTGCGGAGGCAATCTGTGATGGGTCCGATGTGGGTGCTGAAATTGCGTACAAAGCGACGATAGAACGAAGCGAGGCCATGAAACCCACGTGCCTCAGTGAAGTTCCTGGGGGTGGGCCAGGATTCAATCGCACGGATCTTTTCCGGTCCACCTTGATGCCCTCGAAGAGATGATATAACCCAAAAAGGTGAGACTACTAGTGAGAAAGGTGCATTTTTTAAAATGATGATCAAGCGGTGTTCTCTTAAGATCTGCAGGACCTACCGAAGATGTGTAAGGTGCAGAGCGGGTCGAGTTGTAGATAAGGATGTCGTCAAAGTAGACAACAACGCAATTCCCATCAGGGTCTAAGGACTTGGTCATCAACCTCATAAAGGTGCTCGGAGCGTTGGACAAACCAAAGGCATGATCAACCACTCATACAGTCCCTCCCTTGTCTTGAAAGCCGTCTTCCATTCATCTCCGGGTCGGATCCGGATCTGATGGTAGCCACTCCGGAGGTCAATCTTCGAGAAAATCTTCGCCCCACACAACATGTCGAGCATGTCGTCTAATCGGGGAATCGGGAATCGATACTTGACTGTAATCTTGTTGATAGCGTGGCTGTCAACACACATACGCCAAGTACCGTCCTTCTTGGGAACAAGTAGCGCAGGGACGGCGCAGGGACTGAGGCTTTCCCTTACGTGTCCCCTCTGGAGAAGCTCAGATACCTGTCTCCTGAGCTCCTCGTGCTCTCTCGGGCTCATACGATAATGTGGTAGATGGGGCAGGCTAGCTCCTGGGACTAAATCGATGCAATGCTGAATATCCCTCAGCGGTGGAAGCTGGTCGGGTAACTCATCCGGGGTGAGATCGTCAAACTCGGTGATCCGGGGTCGAACGGCCGCAGGAATCTCGACAGAGGTAATAGGGGACTCAGGCCCACTAATACATAGGCGACGGTCCCCTCTCGCATCTCATGACTAAACTGTCTCTCTGTCAAAAGCATGCGGACGGACGGATACGCCATGGTGGTGAGCGTGGTCGTGGGATAGGAGCTCCGGCTGGAGTAACCACCGGGGGGGGGGTGAGTCGTTGTGACAAGACCGTTCTTCTGAAGAAGAACTATCTTGCGTCCGCGATGGTCGAAGGAATAAGAGTTTCGTCGACCGTCATGGACGGTGCTTCGGTCATACTGCCACGGACGCCCCAGGAGAATGTGGCACACATCGAGGGGTGCAACATCACACCACACCGAGTCAGAATAGGACGGCCCAATGGTGAATGCCACGAGGCATCGATGTGATACAACCATCGTGGCGTCACTAGTCACCCAGGATAACTCATAAGGGCGCTCCAGTTTCTGAATCTGGAGGCTTAACTTCTCGACCAAGCGTTGGGAGACGAAATTCTCCATGCTCCCGCTATCAATGATAATAGAACAGTAATGCTCCTGAATGAGTGCGGTGGTGCGAAAAATACTATGCCGCACCCAAGCGTCGTCAGTGGTAGCTCTCGGTGCAAGCAAGCTATGTTGTAGGACACAAATCAACTGATCTGGCTGCTCGCCCTCTACCTCACACTCTCCTTCAAGGGGGTCCTCAGTCTCTCTGACTAAATCGCTCTCCCAGATACCATACTCCGGGCCTCGTCCATCGTCAGCCTCAACAACCGCGGTAAACTGTCGTCTCGGACACTCAGATGATTTATGTCCTGGTTCCATACATTTGAACAACGGAAGATCGGTTTAGTGGTGACAACCTCCTTTCCTTTTACGGAACTCGTGGAGGGGCCCGCATGGGAAGGGGCTGGCAATGCGGGGCTGACACTAGAAGGTAGACCAGGGGTGGGCGACAAAGCCGCCCGAGTGGCCGACGTCGAAGAGGAAGAGTAATGAGTTCTGTCAGTCAACTTTGACCCAGATGTCCTCTTCTGGAGAGCTTCCACTCGGCGGGCTCGATTGGAGATCTCCCCCAAGTCCCGGAAATCGTGCAGCTCCAGCTGGTCTCGTATCGCGTATCGCAACCCATTCAGATAGCGGGTCACGACCATATGATCTTCCTCCTTCAGATCCAATCGTGATTGGAGGACCAAGAACTCGTTCGTGTATTCATCGATGGTTGCTTATCCTGTCGAAGGTTTGATACCTTTCGTGACACTAGAAGGTAGACCAGTACAAAGCCGCCCGAGGCCGACGTCGAAGAGGAAGAGTAATGAGTTCGTCAGTCAACTTTGACCAGATGTCCTCTCTGGAGAGCTTCCACTCGGCGGGCTCGATTGAGATCTCCCCAAGTCCCGAAATCGTGCAGCTCCAGCTGTCTCGTATCGCGTATCGCAACCCATTCAGATAGCGGGTCACGACCATATGATCTTCCTCCTTCAGATCCAATCGTGATTGGAGGACCAAGAACTCGTTCGTGTATTCATCGATGGTTTGCTTATCCTGTCGAAGGTTGTGATACCTTCGATACAAGGTTTGCATGAAATCGGCTGGGACATACCTCTTCTTGAGTTGGGATTTGAACTCAACCCATGTGGTGACAGGAGGTTGCCCCATCGTGTATCGCATCCTCTCAACTTGCCCCCACCATGTGAGTGCGGGGCCCTTCAGTCTCAGGGAGGCATACTCCCCCTGTTGGTGGGCCGGAATGCGTTTCCAACTGAGGAATCGTTCTAATCGTTCACACCAATCAAGGCAAACTTCTGGCTCAAGTGTACCCTCAAAATCCCCAACATCGAGTTTGATACCGGTATCCCACCTAGGGAGATTCCTATTGTCTTGATATGCTAGTTGGGGTTCCGGTGGTGGAGGTGCATGTGGTTCGATCGGCGGGGTAGGGGGTTGTGCTAGAGGACCCTCTAAGTGGTGATGAGCCTCTAAGTGGTTGACTGACGTGCGCAATCCTAACATGACTTGATTTGTGTCTCTCACCGATAGCGTAAGTGTCGTGACAGCAGCCATAAGTTCCTCCATACGCTTACCCATATCTCCCAAATTAACTTCTAGGCGCTCCACGCGTGACTCCATGGACAAATTTAAAAAAAACACTAAGACTTAGAAATTTAGAAGCGCAAATCACTCGGCTAACCCACAGTAGAAGTGAGATATCCCAGCAGCCACACCAAACTGATGCAATCAATGGCTTCGAAACTCCTAAGTCTAGCAATAACGTAACGGGGCACAAATTAAATTGGGTAGAACGTTTCCAACACACAAGAAAAAAAGTAATGAACAAACGGCGAGGAATGATTCGGGCGAGCGCATGCTACTCAAGGGTGAAACAATCTTGCTGAAATATACCATAATAAACGCTAGTAAAATAAAGATTGAGGGAAGGGGAAAGGAGAGATCTCACCGAGGGTCTTTCCGCAATAGCTTTGTCGATCCTTCACGATTCGGTCGCAACAGGTAGTGAAGCAGTGGATGGAGGAGGCCTCGGATGGCTGGAGGAAGGTGGTTGGATGGAAGACAGTGCTGGATGGTTGCGGGAGGTAGGGCGTTGGATGGTGGAAGGATGCGGGATCATTGCTAGAGTTTGGGCGCTGGATGCTGGATGGTTGCGGGAGGGTGCTGTTGGCGTAAGTGGGATGTGGTGGGTTGGAGTTCGGGGAAGTAGCGGAAGGGGAAACAGGGTTGCTGTAGCCGATCGGTGCAGGGGAGAACAGCTCGGGATTTGTAAGTGGGAGGCGGAAATCTGGAGCTCGGGAAGTAGCAGAGGGGAAAAAGCTCGGCGGAAGAAGTAGCAGAAGGTTGTCGTTCGGCGCGGAGGAGACGACTCTTGATGTTGCGGAAGAAACTCGGCGGAAGCAGCTGTTGCGGAAGAAACTCGGCGGAAGCAGCTGTTGCGGAAGAAACTCGGCGGAAGCAGCTGTTGCGGAAGAAGCTTGGCGGCGGGATTTCACCGAGAGAGATCTACTCAATCTCTCGATATTTTCCCGCCTAGGGTTTTCCTTCAATAATAAGGCTATTTATAAGCCTCTCCTCTTTTCCCCTCAATTTGACAAGAAATTATTTCAGCAAGATTATATTATGAAAGACAAATAACAATACGACCCGCCCGCACATTCCAAACCGGACCGATCCACTCAGGGTCACGTGAGGCGGTCAGTCTCACGCGCCGGGTCACAATATAGGAAATTTAAACATAAACGTACATGACAGGAAATAAATGACAATACAAGAGCATAACTGCGACAATATCGAAAGCAAATAAAGACGAGACGACACGTGACGAGACGGCACTAACGTGTCAGCGACAGGATCACATCATCATTTATGGGGGAGCACACATATACGGGTGAAGTGAGCTCACCTATTTTACCCTTACCGATTTCTCCTTCACATTCTTTACCTACTGCTAAGACTCCCAATCAGGGGAGCCTCTTTATAAAGAAAATAAGTTACAGGTGTACACCAGACGGAGTAGAGCTAACACACAGACTCATCCTACGCCACATGCACTAATGCCGGCTCCGTCAACGGATCCTTCTGAACTTCCCATCTCCCTTCAAAAAGGTACCAGATCTTGCACCCAACACTCGTTATGTTTCTTATGAGACTCTAACTTCTTCCTACAAAGCTTTTGTATCCTCCCTCGCTTTTGTCTTCATCTCATCCACATGGCAGGAGGCTCTTGGGAATCAACAGTAGAAAGAGGCTATGATTGAGGAAATGGACGCTTTGCAAAAGAATTGTACCTGGGACGTAACTCATCTTCCACCCAGAAAGAAGGCCGTCGGTTGCAAGTGAGTGTTTACCGTAAAGCTGGACTCTCAAGGTTTGGTTGAACGATTCAAAGCAAGGTTGGTCGCAAGGGGGTATACTCAAACTTTGGGAATTGGTTATCAAGACACTTTTGCCCCCGTTGCAAAAATGAACTTCATACGAGTTTTGTTATCATGTGTTGCGTGCAAGGGTCGGGAACTTAACCAATTGGATGTGAAGATGTTTTCTTTCATGGGAATTTAGATGAAGAGGTATATATGTCTAATCCCTCCAGGTTTTTCCCCTTCTGAATCTAAAGGGAAAGTGTGCCGGTTAAAAAGACACTTTACGATTTGAAACAATCTCAGAGGACTTGGTTTGGTCGATTCCACAAAATTATGATTTCACTTGGATACAAACAAAGTCATGTTGATGATACTTTGTTTATTAAACGAAGAACAAATCTAATAATTGGTCTCATTGTCTATGTTGATAATATCGCCATAACAGAAGATGATATTGAAGAAGTAAAAACTTTGAAGGTGAATTTGGCAAGGAAGTTTGAAGAAAAAGATATGGGGAAACTGAAGTATTTCTTGAGAATTGAGGTAGCACGATCTAAACGGGGTATCTTCATCTCTTAGAGAAAATACACTCTTGATTTGCTGGAAAATTCTTGCATGAGTGGTTGTAGATCTGTTGATACACCAATGAAGGTGAATCATAATTTTGGAAGATATATATATATATATATACATATATACGAGTGACAGTGTGTGGGGGCACCCGTACCCCGTGCAACAGTACCCGACCCGCGGCGGGGGGCTTCGCCCACCCCTGGCGTTTCTTTAATTTTTAAATTTTTTTAAAAAATTATATATTCATATAAAATATAGTCATAAAATATTTTTTATTAAATTTTTTTCCAATCTAATTTAATAAATTATTAAATTATAAAACAAAAAATTTAAAGAAAATAATGTTGGGGGAGAGCGGTTCAGGCCTCCACCGGTGGCGTAGCCACCGACGACATTTGCAAGTGGATTGGTTCGTTTTTGCTGAAACAGGGAGTCAGGCCTTTGGCGGGATGGAGGGAGGAGGATTTTGGGGGAATTTCTATTTGCAGCCCATGATCCTATGATCCCCAATTAGTGAACTATATCTGACGATCCAGATTAATTCCATGCTTTTTTATTTCATTGTTATTGGCAGATCACAATATTTCTTTTTAATATAGTATAGATATAGATACATATACATATATATATATATATATATATATATATATATTAATGAGAAAAATTATAGATCGTGACTTTCTTTCAAATCAAACTATTATGGAAATATCTGTAAATTTAGAGTTTCTAGGATACAAGCCACGATAATTAGGTCCATGTACTTGGGCGCAGCCACAAACACATGCTCAAAATATAAATAAGCGACACATCATTAAATTGAGCATACGTGAAATATAAAAACATATGGCACGACATTTAATTAAACATATAGATAATGAATCGTGTGGACCTATAACACCGTGCAGCGCCATGTTGTCTTTATTTAAGAAACATTCGGGTCATAGGAGGAAGAACTAAATGAATCTTATTCTCCCTCTCTCTCTCTCTCTTAGTTCGCTCTTCTCATCTCTTCCTATTCAAGGAAGGGTTAAGGTTGAGTAAAGCCCCAAATGCCGCCTTAGTTCCCCTTCTCTGATTGAGCACAGCTCCCATATACCCTCCTCCCTCGGTACCTTCGATCATCCCTCAGATGAGTTGCTTGCGTGCTATGGGTTTAGCCCATAACAATGTGTTACTAATATTTTCTTTCGAAAAAATTTCAGGTTTTTTGGATATACATGACTCATCCTTTGTATGCTTACTAAGCTAGTTCTTAGGATTTTGAACCTATAAGTACGATTAAGATATTTTTATTAATTATACACAGATCAAATATTTTAAAATATCTATAACATGTCACCGACATTTTTACAACTCCAACCGACATGTCGCCAACATCCGATATTTACAACATTGGATAATAGTAATCAGTATAAGCAGTCGTAACCCGATAACTGACATGTCTAAACAATATAGAACTAGAAACCACGGGTATTAGAAGACAGAACATAGAAAATCACAGCTACAAAAATTAATAATACTGATAAACAACAAAAATAGAAAATAAATAAGAGCAATAACAATAATATATAAACCACATAATAATATATACAACAACAACACTCAAGCCTTTATCCCACTATAGTAGGGTCGGCTATATGGATTCTTTGATGTCATTGTGCCCTGTCTTTTGTCATAATCTCACTAATGCCTAAGTACATGTCTTTCCTTACAGTTTCATTCCAAGTCTTTATTGGTCCACCCCTCCCTCGTTTAACATGCCTAGTGATTAGACTCTCACAACGCCTAACAGATGTCTCTAATGGTCTCCTTTGTACGTCCATACCATCTTAGACGAGCTTATCGCATCTTCTCTGCAATTGGAGCTACCCATGTCTTATCCCTGATACTTTCATTCCTAATTTTATCCAATCTCGTGTGTCCACACATCCACCTAAGCATTCTCATCTCCGCAACTCCCATTTTTTACTCATGTACACAATTCACTGCCCAACACTCAAAAACATAGAGCATTGCGGGTCTAATTGCAGTACGGTAAAACTTGCCCTTAAGTTTTAGTGGTACTTTACGATCACATAAGATCCCGACGCGCCTCTCCACTTCAACCAACCCGCTTGGATTCTATGTGTCACATCTTTATCAATACCTCCGTCTTTTAGAACTATCGATCCAATATATTTAAAACACTCACTACGGGAAATATCTTGATTACCCAACTTAATAACGAAGTCATCAGTCCTTGTACTGCTAAATTTAAGCTTCATATACTTCGTCTTTGCCCTGCTCAACCTAAAACCCTTCTTTTCTAAAGTATCTCGCCAATATTCAAGTTTTGCGTTTACACCATCGCACGTCTCATCAACCAAAACGATATCATCCGCAAACAATAAACACCAAGGTATTGCTTGTTGGGTATGTATGGTGAGCTCATATAAGATAAGGGTAAAGAGATAAGGTCTTAAAGCCGAACCTTGATGTAAGCCAACAGTGATAGAGAATTCATGTGTTAATCCTTCAAATGTCCTCACCCTCGTCACTGAATTTGTATACATATCTTTGATTGTGTCAATATATGATATATTTAGACCTTTCTTTTCTAAGACTCTCCATAAGATCTCTCTTGGAACTCTATCATAAGCCTTCTCAAGATCAATGAACAACATATGCAAATCTTGTTTTCTTTCTCAATAGTTGTCAATAGTCTCCTCAAGAGATGTATAGCTTCCATGGTCAACCACCCTGGCATGAATCCAAATTGATTCTTGAGATATTAGTCTCTCGTTTTTATCTTCTTTCTATTACTCATTTTCATAGTTTCACGGTATGACTCGTGATTTTAATTCAACTGTAATTAACACAATTTTGTATATCTCTTTTATTCTTATACAAAGGTACCAAGATACTTTTTCTTCATTGCTCTGACATCCTCTTTGACTTTAATATCTTATTGAAAAAACATGTAAGCCACAAAATTCTTTCATTTCTTAGACATTTTCATACTTCGATGGGTATATCGTGTGCCTCAACCGCCTTTTCATTTTTCATCTTATTTAGAGCATCTTTTACCTCTGATAATTGAATTTTATGATAAAACGTTATGTTTTTATACTTCTCTGATTTACTTAACTCTTTCAAGTTCAATTCATTGTATTTGTTTTATTATAAAGTTGATAAAAATATTTTTTTCATCGCTCTTTAATATCCACATCGACCGTCAAAATTGTATCTGTCTCATCTTTTATGCATTTTACTTGACTTAAATCTTTTGTCTTTCTTTCTCTAACTCGAGCAATTTTATATATGTCACACTCTCCATCTTTGGTATCTAGTCTCTTATAAAATTTTTCAAAAACTTGACTTCTTCTTTTACTTACTGTCTGTTTAGCTTCTTTTTTGACGACTTTATACCTAACTAAGATTTCATCATTCCTACAAGCGTAGAGTGATTTATAGCTGATCCTCTTTGCCCTCACTTTGTGTTGCACTTCCTCTTTTCACAACCAATATTCTTTATTTGGGGGTGCACGGCCTTTTAATACTACAAGTATGTTCCTTCTGCTTATCCTTAAATGTGAAGATATAACTTTTCATGAGACATTAGGATTAACGTAAGGGTCATGAACTAGTTGTTTCATAACTTCCTTCTTGAAAGCAACATGTTTTTCCATCTTCAAATTCCACCACCGAATTTTTTGCAATATTTTTGTTCTTGTCTTAAATTTATTATATTTAATCTGTACATCTAACATCACTAACATATGTTGTGTTGTCAAACTTTCTCCTGGAATGACTTTGCAATTCTTACAAATCATTTTATCCATTTCGCGAGTCATGAAATAATCAATTTGTGATTTATTTAATCCGCTTTTAAACGTAATTAAATGTTCTTTCCTCTTTATGAAAAACGTATTTGATACAATTAGCTCATGTGCTACGGCAAAGTCTAAAATTGTTCATCCTTCTTCATTCATTTCTCTATATTCATATCCTTCATGAACGGCTGTGTAATCTACATTTTCCTTCTATATATGTCCATTTAAGTCCCATCCTATGAAAATCTTCTCTCTTTGTGGGATTTCTCTTACTAAATCATCTAAGTCTTCCCAAAATTGCACTAAACCACATAATAATATATAAACCACAAGAATAGACAGTTGGGAACCAAAAAACGAAATATATGAACCTAGCAACAACAAATATTCAAGAATTTATAAACCTGATAACAACTAGAACATAAATTTAGTAATCCTATGACAATAAGCAACTAGGTCATAAATCCATTCACAAGGTCATAAATCCATTCACAGAGGTGGTAGTCATAAATACTGGGGTATAAATCAAAAACTTAAAAACTCACAGTTCATCTAATGACAGAGAGGAAGACAAGAAAACAAAGAGGGAGAGCCCAAGAAACTACATAAGCAATAAGAGATTCGCCGTGACAGGAAGAAAAGCCCTAAGCCGAAAGAAATAAGAAGAATGAGAATCAAGAGTTTGTCATCAATGCCTACGAAAAATAAAATTGAGAAGAATGAGTAAATCGATAGCAATTTAGGTCACGCGTAAATGGTTTTAACTGGTAATTTATGCTTAAAAAAGAGGATGGGTAATTCTCACATCATAACTGATACATTGACCAACATAATTGACTTGTCAAAAGATTTCCACAACAATGGGCTTAGGTAATGGTGTGAGTGTAGATGCTAGTGGATGGTTGGGGAAGGAGCAGAATAAAGTTTTAGGGATATGGGGAGGTTGGACACTAAGAGATCAGCAGGTGGTGGCTGTGGATTGGTGGACTTCCATGGAGGGAAGTCATGCTAGAAGAAGGATCAGGGGGGCTTGCAATGGGCTGGAGTAGAGATCATTGGGCCTTGCAATTGAGCTGGAGGAGTGGAGAAGTGGCTGGTAGGGTGAAGGACGAGGTGGCAGTTAAGACGTAGAAGGCATGAGGGGTGGGTGTTGGTCATGGAAGGGGACGGTTAAGGAGTTTGGATGTTTGCGAGGAAGGCGGAGGTTGTAGACAATCTAGATTCGACAATAGGGGCAAGCGCTCGGATGCAAAGCTAAGAAGGATTATGGGGAAAAAAATTATGTTATAGAAGGTTCCTACAATTGTTTGATATTCATGGTTA